>JANHFW010009490.1:139891-168366 GCA_027560035.1 Ceyx erithaca | reverse complement strand
CATCCACTCTCAAGACAATGAAGAAAGTGTTGATGCAGTTGCCTGATGTCCAAGAAGAATGCTCTCAACTGAGTAGCACAAATTCTGCTTTTTTTTTTTAAAGGGAAATGAAGATTAAAACAGCAAAAATGTATTTCAATAATACAGGGTGGTAAGGATAAATGTTAGCAATAGGTGTGGCTTAAAATTAACTTCTACTCTTTAATAAAGGATATGTATTTTATTTATGGCTCTCACCAAATTTTGCCCAAAAGGGATGCATTAAATTATTAAAAATTAGTTGGATATTTTTCATTCTCCTGTAGCAGTGCCAGAATAAGAGGTAATAGAGGCAGTTCCCCAGCCCTTAGACATTGCATCCAAGTGGGATACTCAGAGATGAGCTCTTTACATTAGTAGTGGAGACTCCTCTCTCTTTCTACTGAGAACACAAACATTCTGGACACCACAAGCATCCTCTGAACTACAGGTTCAGGACTGGGGTATAAAAACCACACTAATAAGTTATAGTACCAACTACTCTCCAGTTTTTGCATCGTGCCATCAGAATTAAAAAGTAGCAAAACCCATTTCATTTATTATTGCAGGTGAGAACCTTTTTAAGTACATAGAAAGAGCAGTTGTATTCTGTACCATTGTTCTCCATCTAAAAATTAAACAGAAGCTGGTACAGAGCAACCAAGGGAAACATAAAATGCAGAAACAAAATGAAGGAATCCAAAGGCAAATTTTCAACTGTTCCATATAATTATACCATTCAGTGATATTTTACAGCACAGCAATCACACGCTGGAATTAATTGAATCTGAGCTGTGCAATACACAACTGCCCAACAGGTTACCTACTACAGCCAATTAATGCTCACACTCTCATATGTTTAAGTTTAAATATGTTGCAAAGTATTCAGAATGCACACACAAAATACTACAATTAGGACTTAGCCAGTTTTACTACATGCTCCTTACTCATATGTTCAAACTGCACTTAACTGGAAAGAGAAAAAATTACAGGAAAAAATAGGAATAGATTAATAATAGGGCAGAGAAAGAAAGAGCATGAACCAACCCAGCTTGACAATAGGACAAAGTGGGTTTTTTTCAACCTGGATATAGGTTTAGTGATCCACTGATAGACTTCTAAATTGGGCACAGCACTTAGCAAACAGAAGTTAATACAAATGATATTTTTCCTTATAAAATCCAAAATTAAAAGTCTGCTTTAGAGTACATTTCATTAAGATAACTTCCTGGCAACCAGCAATCAATCATGTCAATCATGTCAAGAAACTATGAAGACAGTATAAACTGTTCCTTAGATCAATTTATCCTTAGTAACTTATACAATCATGGAAAAGCACAAGAGTTCTTACTTCGAAAAATGAAACCAGGATATTAGTCCATGCTACTACAATATTCAATTCTTCAACCTTGATACCACCTCCTGAGAAAATAAAAAATAAAATTCACACAGAAAAAAACCTAGTGTTAGATGTAATTTACTCAGACAAAGTATAGAAGTCTGATTTATTTTCTTGATTTATTCTCTTAAGGAGAATTGAATGATTATTCTTCCCCTCAAAAGACTATGGCGTTCACCCTGTTGAATTGAATCAGAGAAAAGTCAAGCTCTCCAAGAGTTCCAACTCCATTTACTTTTCTTGTATTATTCTCTTTCAGGTACAAATAAATAGGAAAGTGTCAGACAAACAAGCTCCTCCACATGTTTTTGATTTGGCACAAAAAGGTGTATTTCACCAAGCAAAAACTTCACTTGTGCCTGTATGAATTTAATACATTTTCTTCACTGCACTGAAATACCAGTCAGTGATTCTGCCCACTGCTAAGTGCACTGGAATGGAGAGAGGGACTCTTGTGAAATCATCACACCTTTAGTGCTCCCCTCCACTTCTAAAGCTAGCATCCCTTTGGAAGAAGTCCTATGGAAGCCTGAATCCTGTGGTTTGTTTATTCAAACAAGAGGCTGTTCTGAATCACCTTTAAATTTTTATCAGAATAAGTTCAAAGTTTTTAGGAACACTCAAAATACAGGAACTATACCAAAAAAAAACACCTGTTTTGTTGTGAAGATATGAAGAAGACAACCCAATGGGATTTGAAGCTGCAGCTACTACTGCTTTAGAACTCAAAGAGCTCTTAGCTTTAGTTTTACCAGAAGACTATTTTCCCAACTTTTCAGGCAAAAGGAAATGCAGTGGTATAATTAATTGAGTTCACCAATGTTGTCAAGGGTTTCTCTCAAGATCAGAGGCTGTCCACACGACACCTCCACAACCAGTGCTGCTTTGGAAATTCTTGTCTATCTGAGCTATGGAAGTCTCTTTCAGATTTGGGATGATGGGATTTCCCTACTTCTCCATGAGCAAAATCCACATGCACATTCAAACTCATCCACCCTTTTTGAAAACTAACAGTAAGCTACTGATGGGGTGGGGAAAAAAAATAAAAACACAATAAAAACAAATACTACATTGTTCTTAAAAAATGTATTTTTGAAAATACACTGTACTCATCTGTCCACGACTGCAGAATCAACACAAAGTGCTCCTACATGGATCTTTTGCAGGGAGAATACTCTGGAAAACAGCTGGGGAAGACATATAGGAATGACATGAAAGTATACTCCCTGTAATTGATTTTTTCCAGATGACCCAGTAGCAGAACCTCAGCATGTACCAGTCTGAGCATTCTGGAATGGTTTAGATGGGAACAGATCAGTGAATATTGCTGACAGTAAAGTTGACGGGGTGCACTGCTTTTGGTGCTAAGTCTGGAAGAGGAAGGACTTCACATTGTAATAAAAGAAGAATGGGAATCTTAACTAATCAAAGGTACAAGAAGAGGCTGACTTGGCTGTTGTGTTTTGTGGCAACCCATTTCAGAAGTGTCTGAGCAGACAGATCTAAGATTATTTTCCTGACACTATTTATGATGTCACTCAAACAGCTGCTAGCTCTTAGCACCACTCTATTAAGCCTAGTCTGATACAATGATTTTATGTTATGATTAGGCCTATGAAATAGGTCTGGGAATTCCTCCTGCTTCACCATACAATTATCATGTTGTGTTCTTCTCTGCCTGTGAGCTTCAGGCTGCACATTTCTCAGTCCTTAGCAGTGTTCATCTTACCCATACAGAACCATTTCCTCATGGCAGACCCTGGAACCTCAATCCGACCTCACACAATTTTACACCACTGAACACCCATCAATGCTTGGGACAATTTACCAAGTAATTCCTCATTTACACCAATACACATTAAAACAAGATCTGCTCAAAAGCCGACAGAAAATTCTTGTCCTAAACAATAATTTTTAAAGTTATCTAAACCCTAAATCAGATTTAAAAGCTGCCTCACTTAGAATCAAGGGAACACTCTTCTACAGACATGAACACTTTCAGAGAAATGGGAGAAACATCCTCCTCTACTGTATCCAGATGAATTCCAGAATGCTTGCAAAAACATAGTGAGCAGTACCATAGAATCTGCTCCTATCCATACTCCTGCTTGGAGAGAAGTCAAAATAATCTCAATTTAAGAATAAACATTTTTTTTGTATGCCATTTCAGTTGGCAAATTTTTTAAAATATCAAGTATGTAAATTAAAACTCAGCACAGCACTTTCAAACCTGAATGCTTGATGGAAGACCTATAAGACATCTAATAGTTCAAGAAGTTACTACCTCTCTGAGTTATTTAAACTTAGCATTTAGGTCTGAATTTTGCAAACTAAAAGACTGTCATTTTTAAGCATCGCTGAAAAAATACACAAGCAATTCAGAAATGCACTGAAGACAGAGCACCTCTGAAATATTAAGGAGAAAATGCAGCTTTCTTAGCCTCAAATGGCACATTTCCCAAGTGCTGCAACACCAAATGATCTTAAGGCTTCCATTTACCATGGGACCCTTGAAAAACCTTTTGCCCAACCTCGGACTGAAGTGGTGCCCCTCTCCATTCACCAAAATGCTACCCTATTATCTAGACATATCTAGGGTCATCCATTTATATTATATATGTGCAAAAAGTATTTGTTTGCTTGGGGTTAGAGAAGGCTCCCAAGGAAGTCAATTTGGGCTGTCCCAGCTGAAAGAGGCAACAGATTAAGAGTTGTCTTCAGATATATCCCCAAAACTCATCTCATATTCTCAATGCCTACTGATTAAGAGTTCTAGAGAAGCTCACCACTTCTGAGGTCAAGATCTTCCTCCAGGGGTTGCTCTAAATGTCAAAAACCTGTCAATTTATTAATAGGGATTCTCAGGAAAACACTTCCTCCATGTCAGCAGCCCATGGGTACACATGGGTCCTGCAGTAAGAATGCCTGAAGAACATGTTGATTTCTTTCCCACTTGAAAATATTCTCTTTAAGGAACAAGCAATAAGAAATAGACATGAAATAGAAGCAAAAATAAGGCTCCTGTAGAACATGCATTACCCACACCAAGAAAATGCACTGCTTTAAACTAAAAGTGTAAAAGCACAAACACTTCTTTTGGTTTAACAGCAGATGTACTGCAATTTGGAACAGGATTTAGTTCAATCAAATCAAGGACAGGGACAAACATCTCCTTGGGGCCCTGGGTTTACAAATTCTTAACTTCCAGCTCCTCATTACCGCCCTCAGCTTCATGTTATCAGCCTCAACTCTGAGCTGCTGGGAAAAGTGAAGCAAAGTAGTTAAAATTGACAAGTGATAAAGCTCAGAAATTAATCCCTTTTCGTCTTCGCTGAAGAAAAGACCAATGTTTACACATTCAATTTCAACATCTCAAGTGAGAAGATTTTAAGACCCAGATGAGGGACAATACTAAGCCTTTTTAAGTTAGATTATCCTCACACCACAACTTCAGTTTTCACAGATATATTATGAAGTAAACAACATTAAACTTCAGTTTATGCTAACTTAATTGATTTTGATTTTGGGGTGGATTTTATTTCTTACACAACCTATTATTAAGCATAATATGCTTAATGGCTGACCGGGCTATCTACCTGGTCTTGTGTGCAAAGTAAAATAGATTTTCCTTGAATATTTGAACAGATTTTTCAGAAGGACAGTCTTCTGAAAGCCTTTGATGGATTTTTTTAAAAGGTACTTCACAAAATTTAACAGAAATTGTGAAATCCAGAACTCAAGGGTAAGGTACTTTTTTTTCCAGATAAAAAACCCAACAAGTTTTCTACAAAAAAAAATTACTTCAAAGGCCAAAAAAAAAAAATGACCCCAATTATCTTGTGCAACTAGAAGGGAAGGGGCTTTCAGGAGTCCCCTGCAGCACACTACAGAAAAATAATGGTGGGAGCCACAGCCTGTAAGACACCCTGAGTGCAAAACTCAATCATCTGCAAAGCACACCCTTAGATGTTCTCCGAGTTTATTACTCTGACTTTGGCTGGAACGTTGATAAAGACCCTGGAAACTGCAAAGGCAAATCCATTTTTTATTAACAGTTTTGGCAGCTGGAAGGGTGCGTGCTTTACAATAAGAGAAGGGTGGGGGAAACACAGTGCTGAAAAGCCTCCAGTCACAGCCCAGAGTTCCAGCACATCTGCTGGAGCAGCAAGCACTGTGATTTCTGAGAGGCTTGTGGTTAACCTCATGGCATGGAATGAATTATTCCCCAATTTCGTCCTTCCTTAAGCCACCCATTCTCTGAAATGTGTCGACCAAGTCGACACATGGCCAGCTACTAATCAGCAAGATGATGGTCCATCATCCCCAGGATGATCTCTTTTTTTTTGGCCAGAACAAAACAGAGATGTTCATCTCCCCTAATTTTAAGCTGTTTATATTGTGTCCTGCCTAGAGGTATGAACAACTATCTTGATTTAATTTAAGCAGCCTGTACATGCACATATTAATATTGCATGTCATGCAATATGCCTTGTAAGTGCAAACAGTTTTCAAGCCCTCACAAATACAAATATAAATCAGACACAATGCCTAAAGATGCATTCTTGAAAATATCCTAAGGGGAAGGACAGCTCACAGTAAAATCTGCAAAACAGCACAACACACTTAATACACCATCTAGACACCTCTCAAGGTATTTCTACAGAAAGGCCTTAGGTTAGAAATTATTGAAAGCTGAAATATTAGGTATAAAGGTTTTTATGCCTCCTGTGTGGTTCACTCATGACATTTGTGACCAAAGTATTGTTGTTATATGACAGTATATGTTAAATGACAGAAAAACAGAGAGAGAGAAAATAAACTTTGCCACAATTTTTTTTTTTTAACTGTATTTCACAGACTAAAATGATATGTGACTTGTAGCTACCATTTAAATGAAGTTTTTCTCAGATGGCATGTTATTAGAGTTCCTTTAAAGTGTGCACAATGAGAGGTCTGATTTGCTGGAGTATCATGTTAATAACTGCAACAGGTATTAAAAGGAACTGGGCTCTGAATAAAAAAAAAAACAAAATAATTGCTATAAAACAGTAAAAAGCTCTGTGAGACATCAATGATAGGCAACTAATGAGGCACCCAGTGTCAGCCACTTCAGGCACTAAAATCTTCATGCCCAGAGGAGATATCATATTATCCCACAGGGAGACAAGAACAGGAATAGAAACACTGTAGTAATGAGGGAGCTGGAAAACCCCACAAGGAAACTTCTAAAATGATATTCAGAGCAAGACTTGATTGGTGTAAGACAAATAAGGCTTGTCAATTACAACGAATGAAAATAAAGCCTAAATGGGGTTAGCAGCATATTGAGTAAGCACAGACTGTCCTTGAACAATATTTGGAAACTCAGCTACCCCTTTAAAACCAAATAAAGTAACCCAATCACCAGTAGGCTGGCTGGAGGCTCAAGGCAATCACCAGATCCAGACATATTTCAATTACACTATTTTATGGATTCAGCCAAGTGCCCTTTCTCTTTGCATGCACTGTCATTTTATTGCTGAGACTGAAGGAAGCTGTGCTGTTGCTGATGGTTGTCTGAAGGTGGGGGGGAACCTCTGAGCATCAGAAAACCAACAGATTATTGCCAATGGAGAGGGATTTTAAAATAAAAAAGATGGAAGATACAATAGCTCTATGTGGCAGCAGTTGAGTCAACAAGACATTTGCAGAACTTGAAGATTTATGCTTCATACAGCAAGCAGGTGAGATGGAAAACAAAGGTATAATGGCCTCTAAATATATATCTATATATATACACACATCTACTTCACATTAAAACAGAGCAACAGAAGTTTCATTCATCTCAGAAGCCACCTCAAAAGTATGTCTGAGTTTTTGTCAATAAAAACTTGACATACTTGACATTACTTGATGAGTGTGGAGTGGCAGGTAGTGGTGGGGTTTTTAAGTACAATTCTCACTTTCTTTTTGTCCCTTAAAACAAACATTCAAAGGCTAAGAGAAAAGCCCTTCAATGCTGTATGCAAGGCATGTGTGACACTAGAGGGAGCAACTACAAGCTGGCAAAATGTAAATCTGAAGTAATTTTATGAAAAAAGGAAGTTCCAGGCAACCTTAAATTCCATACAAGCAACATTCAGCTCATCTGTCATAAGGAAGGAGTGTTACTCCTACAGCACAGCTTGGCCAAGCTCTCACTTGAGCATTCCTCTGACATCCTCCTCTGTGCCTTCTTCCCAAGATTCTTATGAACAAGGGTGTCTAAGTTACTGTAATAACTAAAGGGCTTGGTTTCCTCACTTTTTCCAGTGTCCAACCTAATGTGTTATAAATGGAGCAAAGGGATGTTTCAGAGGGAGTAAACTTCACACCATTTTGAAACTTGGGCCTCTTCAGCTTTATAAAATTTTGTATCCAAAAAAAAAAAAAAACCCACCCAAAAACCCCCAAACTTACATATATCTCACTGGTCACAATGTGAATTTTTTCATGCTTGCACTATATCACTGTTGCCTATTACTATGGCTTTAAATCCCCCTGGTATGACTCCTCAGGCAATAAATGTAGTATAATTTGGAGTTTCTGCCAGTCCTGCATTACCTCCCTGCTCCACCTCAAGTTGCAAGTGGCCAGAAATAAGTTGTTTCTTCCAATAGCTTCGAATCCTAAGCCCCATTAATCAAATCTCTTCTTCACTTGCTTTGCATTTATTACAGAAGTCACTGAACTCAAGGAAAACCTGGTCAGGAAATCTGGGGTGGTGTTACATTGAAATAAAGCAGCAATAAAACGTGCACCTAATGAACTTGAATGTCATTAGTGTAACCTTGACCCTTCCCTTCCATGCTCTTTGCTCCTCCCTCCACTTAGGCACATAAGCTTTTCCTCTCATTCACTGACTCCTGTCTGAAATAACATCTTTTGCTCCTGGACCATTTCTTTTATATAGTCTATAAAATGCTTAGTGCAAGTACCACACATGTGAAGAACAAGTCTAACAGCCATTCAGATACCTGGATAACATGTATTTGATTCCCAGTAGGCAGGTATTCTCCTTCACTAATACTTCAGTGGATGTGGCCAACAGCTTTTTCTTACCTTACAGTTTAAGCTGTCTTTCAAATACAGGCAGAGGTAGAGGAAACAACCCGATGAAGTGTGAATAAAACAGTAATATTGTTTCTGCTCATAATATATCCATTTTATACGGTATATAGTAATACATTTTAAATTGTAATTTATAACCTAAAATATGCTCAAGTTGTCAGTTCTCATAAGCACTATAACACATGAAGAAAGTCTCTTCCTCATTTGACTGCTAGAAGACATTTAAAAAATCATCTGCTCATTTCTAAGATAAATAAGCAATACCAGCAAGTTATTGTAGGCAGTCATTTCACAGTAAGAAAATAAAGGGTTTTTTCTTTTACAATCCAATTGGCTAAATACAGTTAAAACCTCAATAAATTAACAAGTCCAAATGAAAAAAATCCAATCCCAAAGTCACACAAGAAAATTTGTTTCCCCCATGTTGTTACTTAGAAGACAGAACCATGCAGGGATGTCTTCACTAGGAATAAAGCTACTGAACTGAACCAGGCACTAATTCATATAGTTCCTTCAGGAAAACAAAAACAAACCCAACAAACAAACAAACAACACAAAAAAAAAAGCTAAAAAACCACCAAAAACAAACAGATCACAGTACATTCAGTTTTCAGTGGAGTTCTTTACTTTGAGGATCTTTATCTGGTCCTCTGAGAACCACTTCAGGTGTCCCTGAGAGCCACTGCAGAACCTGCAGAGCAGCTAAGGAACCAAGACAGTGCTTAGATATTAAACCCAACCCCACCAAACATTATAAGGAAGAGACTGTTAAGCAGCTATCACTCAACAAATTTAGCAACCATAAAAAATCCAACAAGTTACTGTTACGTGTGGTATCCAAACTATAGTAAATATAGTTAGTTCCTGGTATTGACAGACCATAGTTTGACACATTGAGATCCAGACAATCATATAATACTGCTTTGAAGGGAAAAAAAGTATTTACATAAGGTCAGCAATACAGGGCAAGGCTCTTCATTAATTTCATTTAAAACTGGACTAGAGATTACGTTGACCTCTGACTTCCAGACACACCTTTTACCATGAGGATCCCCAAGCTTTTCCAAGAAACAAATAATTTAAAACATCGAGCAGGATTTTTTTGAGACCTCATAAAAGGCAGTGCACTAAGCTCTGTCTGACGAATGCACATCTTGTCCACTTCCTCAGGAAAAATAAAAGATGTTTATCTTTTACATGTGCATTAAAACATACAAAATGTGTGTCTTCTCAAGTGATAAAATGGCTTCATTTCAGCGCTGACATCCAATGACTGCATTTGTGGGGGGCCAAGACACACGTCATGAGGAGAGCTGTGCTGCAAGACCACAGTGGAAGCTAAATACAAATGCAGGTGGCTACAATGAATGTAGTCATGGTCTGCAGCAACACTGGACAGCACACCACAAAAACCTGGGTAGTATCAACACTGATATCACAAAGTGAAGAGAGAGTCAAAATATGGTTATTTTTCACAATGCAGAAGTCATTTTCAGGGATCCAATATTCTGGCACAGATGTTTAGAGCAGACAGAATTCTTCTGGAGAAACTCCAGTCCAAGGAGAGTTATTTCAACAACTTGTATATTTAAAGCACTGTGAGCTAAGGACCTTCAGTAAACCCTAGAAATGAACAGTATCCAAATATCCTGTATTTCTAATGGCTTATATGCAGCCAGCCCAAACACATGCAGAAGTGTTAAATTCCACCCAACAAGATGGCTCATCATACTTCACTCCCTGAAATACCAGCTTTAGAAGAGGATAATTACCAAGCACAAGACAATTTTTTACAACAACATAAAAAAGCAAAAATTGTTACATTACTTTTTTTCAAGATCTTCTAATCTGTCTTGAATATTTCAATCTACCAATGTATCCTTCCACCTGTCTGCCTCCTCTGTAGAATTACTGACCTCTCCTAACTGTACCATTATATTTCTAAGCTTCTCCCCAAATGAGATTGTCAGCTTGATGCTCCTTCATATTCTTACAAGTTTGTGAATCACTATAACAAGAAAGAAGATCCTAGAATATAATACTGAGGGGTAATAGCACAATTTGCTCACTTACATGAAATGATTGTGGATAATATTGCAAAGCCTTCTACAGGTATAAAGGAGAGAAAGGAAGAAAAGCCATGAAAACATCCCTTTAGAGCAGGAGTTTCCATACATATCTAATATGTAGTGCCTGTACCATATCAATTTGCTGCAAACAAAAGGAACATCTTGCTACAAAACCTTCTTCTCCTCTTTCCCACTGTGCTATTCTTCTCCTCCCCTCCCCCCCTAGTTGTAGAGCAACAAGTGTCAGTGAGATTGATGGAACTGTATTTGAAGTGCAAGGGAAAATGAAAACTGCAGGAATATTTTAACATGGGAGCATTTATTTCATGCAGCTCACAAACCAGTTTCACCATTTTGCTTCCACAGCCAAGGAGCTGGGTGCTGCAAAACAAAGCTGGCAGAGAAATGCACTGAGCTAGCACTGTCACTGAATTTATACACAAATCCACAGCCAGCTGCAAAAGGTCAGTGACATGGGAACAAATCAGGCTCCACAGCATTTACCAAGCATGCTGGGGAGCAGACATCAAGTTTGGGACTCCAGTGCCTTTCATAGGATTCTTTTTCTAATGATTTTTGACAACTCCCTGTTTAGTCCTGCCAGACTTTTCAACAATAGAATGTAGAAATAATTTTTATCATCCTCTACATATTCATGGGTGGGCTAATTTTCAACTGATAGCAATAAATAATTTTCATTGTACAGAGTCTTTGTGGGTTCCTTTTCACCACTGGAGCAGTCATTTCATAAATTAGGAAGCAGAATCAAGTACTGATAGGATAAAGAGTCTCATGGAATTAGCAGGGAGTCCAAAGAAATTCAGAAGATGAGTGTCAGAACAAGTACTTACATTAAGCAGTTCTTGGCTCTCTTGTTCATATATATTTACAATGCAGCTGGACTCAAGGTAGATAAAGCTGCCCCTAATACAGACTAGACAGGGACAAAGGGGATTTACAAGTTGTGCTTGTTGTCAGGCTACAACTGACTTCAACTGACCTTGGAGACTTACACTTGTTAGGCTTTGTTAGCACATAGTAAATATTCTTCTCAAGAAATGAGAGGAACAAGTACTAATGCTTTATATCATCAGAGCAACAAGCCAGATGCTCCATCAAGAATCTGTTTACAATTACAGAATCCATTTTCACAGAATCATAGAATGTTAGGGGTTGGAAGGGACCTAGAAGATTTTTCATTAGATTTTAATAAAAAAAACCAAACTTCTACTGTGATTAGGTTACACTCCATGAAACAGAAGGCTACACGGAAATATTATCAGCCAATTGCTTTGCCTAGTAGAAATCTTTTGCCTAAAGTAGAAGGTGAAGTAAACATGCAATAGCTTCCAAATTACTTGCTAGGTGACAAATACTATATAGCTATCTTCTCTAGCATGCTAATTGCTCCACATTTATGTAATAAGAAAAAGAAAGGGACATTTATTCTTCTGCCCCCACAAGGGTACCAAAATATCAGAAGTGCATTTCTATCCCACACACTTGACATATTTTATCTACAAGAAGAATGAAGAGTTAATGGTTTGTGGAAGTTACTGAAACCTACCTACATACTCACTATTCAAAAATGTGGGGAGATCTCACATACACTTTGAGGAGAATAAACTGGAGTGAGATGTCTTTTTGTAAAGCAAAGTGGAGTTTATTACTTCGTTAGGTTGCAATTCACTGAAGCAACTGCATCAAAATTACCATCTCCTGGTGCTTTCATACCAAGAAACATATTAGTAAGGAGCTATAGAAGTACAGGGTTTTTTTCTGAGATGCACCAGTTACTATCCCCAAAAGTAGCATAGCAACATGAAGTTGACAGAGTTACAGAATAAAAAGTAACACATTCAAAACACACATTTTATAGCAAAATCGAAAGAAACAGAAATTTGCAAGCAATCAAGAAAGTGCAAAGTGTCAAAGTATGTTAGAAACCATGCAAAATCAGTGAAAAGCAGATCCTAGAGTAAGGAAAATAGAAACTCCATCATTGGTATCATTTTTTCTAGTCAAGTACTTGGAACACTGATGACTCAGTGAAATCCCTCCTATCCTCCTCCAATACCTGCTATAGAAAGTCACTGTAACACTGCATTCATTTGGTCATTCTTGGTTTGGGGTTTTTTTGGTTGTCTTTTGAGGAGGGGAACAAGGTTGGTTTGTTTCTGTTTTTCACCGAGGCCCCAGAGACAGCTCAAAGAATTAACCATCTGAGCCAGAGAACCTTGGAGAGCTCCACAAAGATTCCTCCTTGCCACCAAAAATAGGATACTCCTATTACATGCTCTGAAGGTAAAAAAATACAACAAAGGCTTCAGTCAAACTTGTGATTCATTTTTCTAATCCCTGGCACAAAAAAATACAAACACAAAAAACCCCAACACACAACAAAAACCAACCCCTGTGAACAGGAATTGATTGTAGAACACTTCAATTATTCAAATCTCACTTGTTTCATGCACGTTGCAGCTCCTGTAATGCATTTAATTTACAAACACCAAGGATAATGCAGAAACAGTGAAGTCTACACCATCTAATGTTTTTTTACAGGTTATTCTATATAACATGAGCATGCATTGGTATGCTTGTTTATGCATATAGACGTGCCAAGTTCTAGATAACAGTAGTTTTTAAGTTAATATATCTACAGCAATACATCTGTGAAAGCTTTTGACATCTGTAGTAACACAAAATATTCCTTTAAAAACATTTTGGTTTGTTGTTTTGGGGTTTTTTGGGGTTTCTGTAAAGAAACTCAAAAGGGAACCATTCTGTATTCCTTTAAAGGATCTAATTTTCTCTTCTACTTCAATTCCAGTATCTTTCTAGGCTATGTCTTTAAATACCATGCTCTCATGAGCTGCCTGTGGCCACATCACTTGATGTCCGGAAGAAGTAACTAAATCAATTTCTCTCTTAATTAAATTACCAATTGAATTAATTACTAAATTTTAAAAAAATCTACAGCAGGTTTTCTCTCTTTTTTTTAAGTAAAAAATTCATCAATAGTGACTCTAAAGACCAAGTACAATTTTAATTCTGCATGAACTAGGAAACTGAGCATGAACATAGACAGGTTAATCAACAGGCCCACTTCTGGAACCAGAGGGGTTTAGGATGGAAGGGCCAATGGACATCATTAGTCCAACTCCCAGCTCACAGCACATCCAACTGATATTAGGAAGAAATTCTTTATGGAGTGGTGAGGGAATGGACCTGCCTGCCCAAGGAGGTGGTTGACTCACCAGCCCTGGAGGTATTTGAGGAATGAGTTGACAAAGTGCTTCATGCCATGCTTTAAGAGCAGGAATGTATGGGACTGTGTTTGGTGTGTGGTTTTTGGTTTGGTCACTTTTTGTTTTGTTGTTGTTTTTTCCTGGCTTTTATTTGTTTGCTTTTTTTCTTCTAATGGTGAGGTATTTAGGTGGTTTTTTTCTTGGAGGTATGGTTGGACTCTGTGATCTAGGAGCTCCTTTCCAACCATGATTATTCTGTGATTCAGAGCTGCATCAGGTCACTTAGCATCCCCTATACACTGAATCTTGAAATCAAGGACTTCACTTTGTCTAAGATGCTTTTGCTGATAATGGTACAGGAAAAAACAACACTTGAGAAACATGCAGATAACCAGAAGTAAAAGCAGATTAAGCCTTTGTATTTGAGAAATAAAATTTAAAATCATGCTTCCTCTGCAGGTCAAATCCATATTCCAGTCCCTTCATCTCCACAACAAAACATAAGAAAAAGAGAATATGTTAACCAAAAACAGAGAAGAGTTTTCAATAAAGAAAAAAGATAAATACAGGTGAGTCATACGTTTGGAAATAAAATATATTTCACACTTAGAGTGATTCACCCTGTCTTTTACACAATGTCAGGCACAGAAAAACTAAGCAGATGTTCAAACAACAATATCAAATGGTACTCCCTCAGGCCTCAGCAGCTTGATATCTTGTAATATTTTTTTTTCATTGGTGTTTTAGTTTTAATATTATTTATGCACATTCTTCAGGGTGGGGAGAGAGAATAACAGAAAAAGATGTGTCCCTCTGCCTGGCTGGAGAAGTTGAATTTTGGTTTGGGCATTTTTTTGGCTGTTGTTTTAATCCAACTCCTCGTGCACTGTGAAATTTTCATTCTCTCTGAAACACAGCTCCTGCTGAGTTATTGAAACCAAGATGTAACAAAGGTCATAAACTCCTTAACTGAATTAAGACGTGCTGAAGAAAAAAAACCCTAGTGGAACAAAAATCACATTGGAAATTAAGGTAGTATATGAAATAAAAGAGGAAAAAACGAATTCAACTTAATTCAAATTTGTTTTTTTTAAAAATAAAACCGTCCTCAACTCAAACTCAATCTATATAAACATTATTTGGAAAGAATCTATTAGTATTAAACTAAATATTCACCATTATACATAGCAACTCATTTAGGCCTATATGTTACCTACATTTTAGGCAGCCAAGAAAGCTCCCTAAGCTTACATGCAGAACTAACTGCTAACTACAATGATTTATTTCCCTTTTACTTGGCCATTGTGATTTCTTTCCAACAATAAGTGGCTGGAATTGCAATATTTCACATGAGTTTTCAGTGCAAGGGGAACCCTTAGCAAACATGAAAGAATTCATGGAAGGCCTGAGTTTGGCATTCCATCAGACCTCCGTGCCATCTGGGAAAGAGTTTTTGATTTTCTTGACTTCTGCTGTGGAGGATGAGTGAGAGCTGGATTTTTTCCATCTTTGGTTTGTGTTTCTGGTGGTTTTTTGAAATGTGTGTGACCAAAGAATGCCAGTAGTTGTAGTGGATAACTGTGCTGCTGCTTGAGTGCTCCAGGCATCCCCAGCTCTTGCTCTCATTTGTTTTGTGGTGTGTACACAGCATTACATCTTTGTCATGTATGGCATCTGACCTAGCTCTGTGATTCTTCTCTTGCACTTAGGGACCCTTTGCTGCTCTTCACATTCCTCTGCCCTGTGGAATTACCCAACAGCCAAGATGGGGTAAACCTTCTAAGGGCCACCACACAAGACTTTTTGTTAGGAAAAGATGGAAAAACAATGCTTGGTGTGTATCAGATTTGTGTTGGTTATGGTATTATTCTAGAGACTAATTTATAATGGGCTATGAATTTGTGCTTCTGGGATAATTTTCTCCCAGTTGACATTTTACCTCATCTATAAATAACAATCAGAAGTAAATTGGAGGGTTTTTTTCCACTAGCGTGTCTGGTTTAAGTCATTCCCTAGGTGGATATTTCTTCCATAAGGTCAAGACTCATCTTTTCACATCAGTTTTTGCAGAAAAAAATAAGAACATTCCTTAGGAATAAGGACAAGTTTCTGCAAAACAGGTTCCTGGAGAGCAGCTACTGAGTCTACTAGCCTTTTTTTTTTTTCCCCCCACTCCAAATATTTCTAAAACCTAGTGTAAAGTAACAGAGACATCCTCCATATGTTCTGACTCCTGGCACAAGTAGTAATAATTAACCTGAAGATCTATAAATCTGTTTGGCCCCTGAAGATCCAGAGAGACATTCTGGAAAAATAAAGATATTAACCTTTGTCATTCTGACCTAATGACACCATTCTAATTCCCTCAGCAATTTTAGTTCCACAGTTCCAGTCTTCAATTAGTGCACATGCAGATACAGCTACCAATTTTGAGACAAAATCCACATCCATTTCAGCATGAAAGTGACCCTTAAATTTACCAAGTGAAGTTTGCCTAGTGTTTTGCCAAAAAAGCATTCACTTACATAATTAAAACAAATATATACACACAAAGACAGACAAACAGGTACATTTTAGAAGGACCCCTGGATTTTCAGATCCATATACTCCAAGAAGCCAGGTAACTACACTCAAGGTCAGTGCCACATGCTGCACACCATTTCCAGACTATTCCCTTCAATGCTTTTGGAATCAAGTGAAGTCAAAACATCCTGAAAAAAAAAGTTCAGGTTTTGCACCCTGGTTTCAATTATTTTTAAATTTGACGCACAAACACAACTTTTTAAGATATGTGAGTGGAGTGCCAAATAAGGATCTTTTGATTTTTTTGGAATACATGTGGTTGAAATCTGAAACCTGCCTTCTGCCAAGCCACGGTATTTGGAATTAAGTACTGGCACAAGAAAATAAGCCATTGTTCAGTGTAAAAATTTAAGAGGAACTATCCTGCAAAAAGGAAAATGTAAATTCCCATACTTTAGCTCATGGTTATAGGACAATCCCATAATCCTTTGTTAAAACACTTGGAAGCTGAAATAAAGATTCTACCAATGTTTATCCAGGTTCTCCGAAGTAGCCTTTTGATATAAACTGTATTAGAGCCTTCCTAAATTTTTCTATATTACAAAATTAATCCAAATAGATAGAATAGTCCATGTCAGTGTCACCCCTAGTCCCGTGCTGTATGTGTTCACAGTATCTGTTTTAAAGCTTTCACCATTTTTGCCATCAACTGTAGTGACAAAAGGAACAACAGGCTCCTTCCAAGATAAAAATACCTTGAAGGAAGTACTTTCTCAGTAGGTAATATTGAGAAATTTTGCACCCCTGATTCCAGGCACAAAGAACGAACATTTTCTGTAAGCTCAAGTGTTTCACTCTGGCATTTATTTGCAGCCTCTGTAAGGGAGACAGACTGACAGACATGACCATTCTCAGCTTTTACAGAGTTAAAAAAAAAAAGGCAAAAAGCAAAAATGGTTTCCTATGTTAACAATTTAATTTGTTACTGGTAGTTCTTACTGGGATGGTGTATGAGCAAGAGAGACATGGATAAGACTAGTGAAATGTGCTAATTTAGATTTTCTGAGGGCTAAGATTACTCAATAGCAGAGTGACACACCAAGTCACAATTTTCAAACTGAGCTTAAAGTCAAGTCCTAATCTTATACTCAGAACTCAAGTTTCAGTTTCCTTACTCTGCTTGTTGTGACTCTGCTAGTCAGACTTTCTTCACTATGTAATCATATGTTTCACTACATAATCAGAGCCTAGTTGGACCCTGTTGTAGCTTTGACTAGAAGCACCATTTTTTTAGGAATGCTATTTCCTTTTTCTTAGGGAAGAGCAATGACACCACTGAATTTTAAGATGTGTACATTAAGAGAATATGCCTGCTTGAACAACCAAAAAAACAAGTTTAAATATCCCAAGTTGCTGTCTCTAAGATTCTCTCAGTTTAGGTACAAACTCCAGAAAGCTTAGGAAATTAGTCACCATAATTCACCATGGGGATCATAGCATCATTCAGGTTGGAAAAGACCCTTGGGATCATCAAGTCCAACCATTAACCCTACTCTACAAATTCACCCCTAAACCATGTCCCTTAAAACCACATCCAAATGACCCTTAAACACATGCAGGGATGGTGACTCAGCCACCTCCCTGGGCAGCCTGTTCCAGTGTCTGACCACTCCATGAAAAATGTTTCCTTAACATCCAATCTAAATCTCCCCTTTTGCAGCTGGAATCCATTCCCTGCTCTATCACTAATTACCTGTGAGAAGAGACCAGCAGCAACCTCTCTACAATGTCCTTTCAGGTAGTTGTAGAGAAAGATGAGGTCTCCCCTTAGGTCTCCTCTTCTAAAAAACACAGATTTCGGTCAATTTGGGTAGCCCTCTTCAATTGTGGAACATGTCAATCATGCTGCAGAAGCAGCAGGTGGATTGTGCTGAGCTTGCCCACTCACTTCACAACAGAATCCACCTTGACAGAAGTGCTACTACTGCCTGGAATAAATCCTCTACTTCTTAACACACTCTTCATGAAAAATATTTACATTTTTTGAGAACTCTGAAGTTTTCTTTCTCCGAATGGATGAGCTGCACTGTGTCATCTCCAAAGACAGAGGCTGTCCCTAGCAGCTATATTCCCATAAAAAACCTGGGAATTCATTTCCATTTCAGGTAAAAATCACACTGATTGCTCACAAACCTGATTTATGAGGTTCAGTAGCTCTATTAGCATCAGTACAATTCAACACTAAAACGAAGAAAATTCTGACTCTAAACTCTATGATCAAATACAGCAACATTTTGACATCACATATAGAAAATCAAAATCAAAACATTCAGCTGGCAAAACATGCATTGTTCAAGATACAGTAGTATATGTGGAAAACAGGTACCCTTATGATACAGATCTCTTCACTGAAATTGCAGCACATCTTTTTTTAGCTACAATTCAACCATTACCAACCAGTTGCTGGGACATGGTGCAATCACACCCAGGCCTGACATACTCAATTACTCCAGTTCGTACAGTTAATAACAGCATTTAGAAATTAATGCTTTCCAATTCCACTGAAATGCGTTCCATGTGGTGAGAATGTTCAGGTTTAACTCTGAATTCACACGCCATAATACAAGGCAAATTTAAAATGATTAAGGCCATTCTGTGGACTCAAATGTCAAGGATGACCTGTCAGCTCTGTTGACAAAGGATTTGTGGTTTCCTACAAAATAAATACTCCTGCCTCCCTTGATAAGCAGCAAGATCCCCGTGATACATACCTTTCCCTGTTTTTTTCCCTTAAGGCCATCTACACTGATATGGTTTTGTAATATTGAAACATAATTACTAGAATCAGATAAAATCCATGTTGGCTCAGTACAGGCTGGCTGCACAGCAGCATCTAGTAAGGCCTATTTCTTAACAGCACATGGTATTGAAGAGTTTCTAGGTAAATTATAATTTGTGAATAAGGCTTTACACTGTTCTAAGCATAGGGAATAGTATCACTACCACGTGATCAACTGGAAAAGGAGCACATGTCCTGCATGAAATGTCTGATGTGACAAAGCACATTGGTGACAAAGCTGGGAAAAGAACATGACTCAAGCATTTAAGCTAGTAAATGAGGAGGAATAGTTTGCCAGCTTTCTACATACATATAAATGGACTTTAACTGTTCTGCTATTTGGCACTGAAAATACTTGCAAATTTAACAGCTACAACCATAACTTCATTAAACAAAATTCACAAGTATGACAATTTATTTATAAGGAAACCTACTCTCCCAGTAACCCAATGTGCTGCCTTACCCCAGTGATGTAATCCAGGACAGAGGTTCCCAGTAGCATCTGGTAAAACATGATGATTCAGTGGAATCTGGTAAAACAAGGACTGGAAGGGCCAAATACATCTTCAAAGGAATTCCACTGAAGCCTGAAAAGGAGGGAAGCCAGCACAACCATGCCAACAGGATTACATCAGGGATTAATCTAGCCTGTGATTGACTACACCTTCTCCTCTAACCACTCCACTTAGATCCATTAACTGGCTCCACAGCACCATTCCTCTGGAATTAGAACATCCTCCCCAACTTGAGAGTTTTACCTCTGCTCCTGACAACTTTGCCTCAATTCCCATGACTGTCTGGCTCAAACACTGCTTTAGCTCCCCTCCCTTTTGCTTCCTTCCCCTTCCCATCCCAAACAGCCACAATTTGATAATCACAGGCCACAAGCCATCTGCACAGACCACACACCAAGGAGACAGTTGCTCTTTTCATGCTCACCTGTCTCTTCCTACACACAGGATATGTTAATGAGCTTGGTTACCCATCCTATCACCTCAGGTCTCCCAAGGTAAACCCCTACATGAAACTCCACAGTTCTTCCCAGCCATCTCTGCTTACATTTCTTCTGGAACCTACTGCAGGGAGAAATACTGAAGTGAACAGAAATTCTTTCCATGGAAACGTCTTTATTGTTCATTAAACATTAAAAAGAAGAGCGTTCAATTTACTGAGCGTTTTCACAGCCAGACTCTGCATTTCTTAATCTAAATGCAAAGTTCTGCAGTGGGTTTTACTGCAAGGGCACAGCTGGGGAAGAGCTTCAGGGTATTTTATTCCTAAAATGACCATTTTTATGCAACCATAATTAGGTCACACTGTTTAAGTTTTCAGATTTTTTTGGTTGGTTGTCGGATGGTTGGGTTTTTTTAAGGGAAAATTCTAGAAATTCTTTTGGACAATGTAACAAGTTTCAGCCTAGTTCTAATAAAACACACTGATTCCTCCTCTCAGCAGCCTCCACCCCTCCCCTGCCTGCACTGGGCAGAGTATTTGCTTGGAAACCAGATAAAAAATTTCAAAAAGCCATAAAAACAGTGAGTTCAAATCTTCCCTATAAAAGTACAGATAGAGAGTAGTGAAGTCAGTTAATAAAACAGAGTACAAACCTAGAATAACAGATACATTGAGCTATTGACAGAGCATGAGATATGATGGGCCTTTTTCTTATTTAGGGTCAACATCATCTTTATTTCCTCACTGCATGATCCAAAAATAAGACTGAATGGATATTTGGGAGGGATAATGAGATCAAACAATCATGTTAAACTGATATTTTGAGCTTGCAGTTCTAAAATATCCTGTACTTATGGTTGTGGGGAAAACCCTCAAAGCTCCTTCCATTAAGTCTACAGACAGCCTGGAGCTACTAATCTAAGAGTGTAGTTACCTTCTGTTTTCCATGTGGGACTTCAGTTAAGGTAATTACCAGGCTTAGCAACATATTTTGCCAGTCAAAATTAACCAAACTTGTGTTGTGCTTTAAAGGAACTGATTTTTCTTCATAGACTGAACTACCTCTTTACACAAACTAGGGTCTTCATGAGTGCCTGACCTGTCGGTCAACATGACCTGATCTCACTCCAATTCCCTTTTACTTTGTGCACCATGGAAGTGAAAGCTCCTCTCATTCTGTGATACTACTCCCTAAAATTCAATCCAGCAGATGAGGAAAGATGATCTTCTCTTGGAGACCTTGTTTTACCACACTTCCCCCCCTCAGTCACAGATCCTCTTGCACACACATATTCCCTATGACAAGTGACAACTAGAGCAATTGCTGGCTTAGAAAGAAAATGGGGAGACATTTATTTTTAGTAGTCTTTAATGCAATTGAGCAGCTGCAAACAAACAGAGCCAGCAGCACACAAAAAGCCTTCTGGAGACTGTAGTTTAGGAACCTCTGTGTTTCTGGATCCCATCTAGCACACAACACCGTGGCTGTGCTTCTGTTCAGAGACCATGATCTCAACACAGAAGGAAAGACAAGTCCATAAAAATACCACCAATATACTGGCAAAGAGACCTAAAGATTTCCAGAGTCAGGCAGAAAAATACCAAAATAACTTAAGAAACTGTCCTGCAAAGAATAGACCTCTAGACTTGAATGCTCTGTGCCTATTTACTGCATTAACTCCTCTCTTCCCCTTCTTACACCACCATGGCCCCCAGGACACTCCCAGCATCTCCCTCAAGCTCTTCCTGGATGCTGGTCCAGGAAGCTCCATGTGCCTGGTTGCTTCCAAGGTGCCTTAACAGTCCACGAGCACTGGTACAAAGGGGTCTGAACAAGTGCAGAGAGAGAAGGCAGCCACTCACTTTTGTGCTAGGACCAAAAGGAGTGTCTCTGATGGGCTTTTTCACCTTACCCAAGCACTGGTTTCTACAATACCAGTAGGGTCTTCCTGCTTTTGACCTCCATCCTTCTTTATCAGGAGATGAAAAATTTATCAGCAGAAAATTACTACACAAGCAGGCACTGAATAACTACATCAAGATTATTTCATGTGAAGAATGGCCAAACACAAGGAAAAACCTCAGGAAAGGTAAAGTTAAGACACTATAAAGAAAAACAGATCTGCAATTGATGATCTCAAAAGAATTAATTGCATGAAGCAGTTAATAAAGGACAGATCTCACACCTAACACTGTTTTTTTATCTATTTATCTTATTCCAGTGAAGATCACCTTCCTAAATTGCAGGCAACACAGAAGCAGCTCACAGGGCTCAACCCAACAGCGTTTGTGGGACTAATCCAAGTCCATTATCTTTCAGCAACCAAGGCTGACACTTGAGCAGGCAAGAAAAAGGACATCTGTAAAATGGGCTCTGGATGTTCAGCTGCCACAGAGGTGACAACATGTTACTGCACCATCAGCTTCTTGGGTTGGAAAGGCCACGGCTGCTGCAGCAGGTACCAAGAGTAATGACTCTTCCAGCACTACTGCTCTGCCAGGGTTCTTGCAAGAGCATTCCTCATGTTCAAAAAAAAGCCTAGTGGTTTGTCATTCCTCCAAATTGCCTTATCCATTCCTAATGATTTTTAAGTACTTTGCACTTTCTTTAACATGACATTTTCTGAATTAAGAATATTTCAAAACAGATGCTTGGGTTAAAAACAGCTGATATTAAAAACAGAGCTTTTTTCCCCCCTTCAGCACTAGACTTCTCTCTTATGGGAAGCAAGTTTATATGAATCATCTGGTTGCAGAATGTTGCTTCAGGGCTGGAGCACTGGAAGCATTTAGCAAATTTTTGTTGGTCTCCACACTAGAAAACCTCAAGAGAATTTCAGTACTTTAGAACTAGCTGGATGTCAGCAAAAGTTATCAGAAAAAGCATAATGTATTAAAGTTTTCATTAAAAATATCCAAGCTATTTGCTATAATGGAAATATTTTTATTAAAATCTCTTCTGCATTGCACATTGGTCACTCTGCCCAAAAATGCTTTTTGGACAAACTATGACTTTACTTATATTGCTTTACAGTTGTTTTCCCTTCTATTACAGATTTTAGTTGTTGGCAGTTACACTATTGCATTCTCTTCATAGAATAAACAAAGAAGTTCTGACATGTGTTTGTAAATAGTTGCATATATATATTTTGAGGTCAGCTAAAAGTTCAAAATTAGATCCCTCAAATTCCACAAGCAATGTAAGCAATTAAATTATTTCTGATCATTAGCTATTAAATGTATCTGTGTGTTTGAAAAAACAGAGATTAAAAAAAAAGGGGATTCTACACTCCAGGAAATGCAATGTAACTGGAAATGTCAAGATTATTAGGGAACTAATGGAAGTACCAATAAAAACATTCAATGGCCACGGTACTATTACGCTAGACTTAAAAATCCCATGTCAAAAGGTCAATAATTCAGATCTTTTTTTTTTCTCCAGTATTATTGCCTTTAAGTTAAACCACATTTTCTTGCCTGATTGGAAGTAGTGCCAGAGTCCATTGCTGTGAGCTGATCGCTTAAAATCCATTTTGGGACTCATGCAGAGCACCTAGGTCTGCTGTTTGCAAAACGTGTCAGATCACTCCATAAAAAGAAACAGACTGAAGAGATCTGGTAACTGCCTGACATATAAATTTATAAGATTTATGACTTGTATATAAAGGTAGGATTAGCACAAAGTATAAAAATTCCAATTGCTGACAGAACATTTACAAAAGAAAAACCCAAAAGTTTTCAGTAATTGTTGAGGGGAAAAGTAACATTTCCCCCACCTTATCTTTGGTTGGTTTGGTTTTTTTTCCTTCTGAAATGCTCCATATCTTTCATCACAACACCTTTACAAGCAAAGGCTGCTCTCCTGTCTACTCCATACCTTCATTCTCCAGGGGAACACTAGTTATAAGACCTAGTTCTGGAATCATGTGCTGCAAGTTCAAATGAGTAACCAAAAATCATGTTTCTTCCTTCCACATAATTCTCATCCTCAGTCCCCAGTTCTCATGCAATGTCAAGTGTCTGTACCAATTACTAAATACTTTTCCAAGAAAACCTCAGTAAGCAGTCAAACCTATTAATAAATACTAATTTAGCCTGATATACATGAACACATTGGACCTTCTAGGTCCCTTCCAACCCCTAATTTCTGTGATTCTGTGATTACAGATCCAAGTTTAAGTAATCACAGATACCAAATATATTAGGCCTCATTCTTCTACTTGCTAGCTCTCTCCCAGAGGCTCACGTTCTCAGATGCAGACAAAGCAGAGCCTTGAGGCATCCATATGCTTCAGAAACAGGAGACAGTTTGACTTAGGTGATGCAGGTTTCATTATTCTACATTTCTTATTACCAAAGATGTCCCAAGGCTTAATGAAAGGAAATCACAAGCCCACTATATCCTCACTCCAATGCAAGCACTGAAAAATCCACAGCCATTTCTGGTAGCCATAGAAAGGTCATTCTAATGAATAAAAATCTCAATTGTAGAAGCAGCCAATAGGTAACGTAACTAATCACTGGGCAAATGACAAATTGCAAGTAGTTGTTGCAGTGTGAAAGAGACTTTCATGACAACTGGCCCTGTTTTTTTATTGGTTTTCCACAAACAAAGAGTCATACTCATTTGTTACTATCGTAAACTCACTCAAAGAAAATGTAATTCTAAAGAGCTTGGCCTATCAAATTGCAGATGTAATTGCAAAGGACGCTGCTCCATTTTGCAGCACAGCTTACCCAATCAAGAAATAAAAACAATTCTGTGACCACAGTGAACAAAGAACTATTTTCCAATGCTCCCTACTGCTGCAGCTCAAATCCAGGGCTATTATAATATTGGCAATCTTGACACAGAAAAATCATTGGCATTTTAAGCACTTACTTAGCTCTGCTCTGAACAGTTAGTTGATATGATGGTGAACAGAACAGTGGCCCTTGAGTCTGCCAATGGCATGGCATGCTATATTAAAACACTGAAAACCAAAACCAAGCAAAAAAACAACCAATATCCAAACACTCAAAAAGAAGTTCTCTTGTAGAGAAGCCCATAGACACAGTTAGAGAAAACACCAAATGAACAGTGAAGAAAATTCACAGGTATTTTTAACATATGAATGTATGCGAGATATTTTGGTTTTTGTACAAGAACCACAAAGTGCAGTGAAATTAGTTGAACACTCATTACAAATAATCTTTGTTCTACTTGACACAGCATGATCAGCACTTTGAATTATCTTAGTGAGAGAGCAGATGGCTGCAATACCCTAAAAAACTCAACTTACTCTTGATCCCCTTCCATGATAGTTCAAGTGTTGAATTCCTTCTCAAGGTTGCTCCTTCAAGGCTAGAACTGAAATCAGCTGAAGTCATCACCACTTGACACCTTGCCAGCAGCTGAGACAAGGAGCACTGCAGAGCAGGTCACCACCACACACACTGCTCTGCTTTGCAGTGCTGCAAGGGACCACGAGCTCTCAGCACTGACCAACTTCAGCAAAGATAATTCATTCTGTTCTCAACAGTTTTCAGAACACTAGAAAGGATTAAGCAGCTTATATACCCATGTATACCTTCAGGGAGGTTGTGGAATCTCATTCTCTGAAGACACTCAAGACCTGCCTGGATGCATTTCTGGGTGACTTAGTCTAGATAATCCTGCTCTGGCAGGGGGGTTGGACTAGATGATCTTCTAGGTCCCTTCCAACCCCTAATATTTTGTGAATCTGCATGAAAATAAGGCAAGTATTCTGGACAACAACATTGTCTGTAGCATAGACAACTGCCTGTAGCTGCAAGCTGTTCAGAAAGTGAAATTCCCTCCTACAAGAGTTCATCATTATTACTTGGGATCAAGTCTCACTGAGACCTCCACTATGAAGCACATAGTGCCACCCACCACAAGGGCAGCAGGCAGGAACACAAAACTACCTTCAAACTTCAAGTACCATATTTCTTTCGACCAATGTCTAGACATCATCCTTAGAAGATTAGTGGCCTCCAGTTATTACAAATCTCAGAAGCTGTTCTGTGTCTAAAACATTTTATACAATTGTAATTTTTTTCTTTTCCTCTGTTAAAAGAAACCACTGTGAGGAAAGCTCTCATTGACAACAGCCAGCATGCTTTTTTAAGAGCACTCTGAGGGGGTTGGTGTAGAGGGGTTGGCGTAGAGGGGTGTCACAGAGAAAGTATAGTGAATTAATTAATGAAAAAGTAGTGAATTAAAAGGTTTTCACAGATTTTACATAACAGTATCAGAATCTTAAAATCATCACCTCTGACCAAAACCAACACAACTGTCACATATGCAATAGATTTCTCTGTGGAGCAGACAATACAGCCCTGAAAGCTGCCACTGTCACATCCTCGGTGGGAAATCTTCACTAGCTCACTCCAGAGCTGCTTTCTTTACTCTGTAACATCACAGGTCACCAATTTCTTTCTAGATGTCCTCTGCTGCCCTAACCACACATCCCTGTGAACTCACAGCAGCAGGAAAGAAAGGAAAACCAGCATCCATATTACTGACACTGGCTCGGAGTGTTCTGGGTGGAAATGGTTCAGTGTTTGTCATGTACCGTGACAGAAAGGTCAAGGGAATGTAGAGAGAGAATTCCCTTCTCTTGCTAGTACTCTTAGAGCCAAAATAAAACAAAGGCATTGGGGTTTTTTTATTTAAAGAAAATTGTAACACATATTGAACAGCAGCCATACTGAAAGCTGAGTACACTAATGAAAACAGATGAAAACACAGCATCTCATCTGCCATCCAGACAGCCAAAATGAGTAAGATCCTTACATTTTCTAATGCATGTACTAATGTAATGATTTGCATAAACTATGCAAATGTTAGAATATTTGAGCAACTAAGCACATTTGGAAAAATCTGGCTAAGTTATCCAGGCACTTGCAGAATCTCAAAAAGGCCTTTTCTTTTAATTAGGAAATTCGAGAGGAAATTGAATAAAATTGTGTTTTTCTAAGTAGCTGCAAGTGCATAGAAAAGAAAACCAGAATCTCTAATTTAACACTAATATATGCCTGCTGTCCTGCTGCCCTACCATCCTTATTATAAAGATGAATTCCAGTAATTGACAGGATTTCCTAAGGGTTACATGAACACAGAAAACAGCCATAAATCACTTCTACTGCACACACTTGAACACACTTACAGCTCCTCCCGTGTTTTTGGTGGGTTTTTGATTGTTTTGTTGGGTTTTTTTATGTTTTGGAGGTTTGGGGTTTTTTTTCTTTGTTGTTGGGTTTTTGGGAGGGGTTTATTAGTTTGGTTTGGGTTTTTTTAGCTGTGCACTAGAAGATGGAGAGTTTATACCAAATTAGGCATATGGGCAATAAAAGAAGGCAGGGACCCAGAAAGATGCTCAGTGGAGTTTAGTTTAAACAGACAATATGGCATCAAAAATGTTTCTTGGACAATATTCATCAAGTAAGATGACAGAAAACAGGGAAGCATATCTAAGTTTAACTAAATCAAGTAAGAGTTTCAGCTTGGAAACCACCAACTAGCAGATTTTAGATTCTCATTTCATAGAAATTTAATTCTAAACCCTATGATTATTATTGAAACTCAGCTATATGACAGATACAAGCAAGTTCCAGACATGTAGTTATATTAAACCCCCATACTCATACTTCAGTTACTGGCATACACAAACAATCCCACAATGAAGCCTTAAAAGATATCTATCCAGTTACATTAGTTTTGTGTTCTTTAAGTACCATGTAATTATAACAAGCAAATGCAACTAATATGTTTACATGTACTCAGCATTCCAGTATTAAATTATAGCTAAAGAAATGTGTTTGCAATGAACTTTCAAACTTAGCATAGGGGACCATGTTAGTAGGTCTGAATTAAAACCCAATTATATTCTTCTAAGTCAAATACAAAGTGCTGTAACTATCAGAGCTGCATGGAATGAAATGCAGTAAATCTTTAGGTTAGATAACTACAGAAGATGTCACTAAAACCATTAAAACATTTTATCACCTAGGCTTTCTGTGAAAAAAGAAAAAAAAGCCACCTTAACAGTTAACATACCAACATTTTCACTACTGTTCTGATGTCTGTAGCTCCTCTATGTGAAGAAATTATTTGTTGAGAGACTTGTGAAGCAGTAGCACAAAACTGCACTGCTGAACCAAGAAAGTCTTGTGATTAAGTGTATCCTGTAGCTGAGCTGTTATGTGTTCTCCTGCTACAGCAAGCATACTAAATACTAACAGCCTTTCCTAAACATCACTGTAAGAGAGTTTGATAGTTTTCTCCTATTAATTTACTGACTTGCCAGATAACATCACTGCAGTTTTATACC
>JANHFW010009490.1:100457-131150 GCA_027560035.1 Ceyx erithaca | reverse complement strand
CATCAGGGCCACAGGAAGAGTCATCAGGGCCACAGGAAGTTTTGGGGTTTGCTTTTTAATTGTTTAACTGCAGTTCTAGAAGTGACACCAGTGAAGTATAAGGAGTTGAATAGAAAGCTCGGGACACCTTTTTCAGTTTAATTTTGATGCAACTGCACAGTTTGTATGAAGGGCTTTTTGTTCAGTTGGCTTCTTTTCTCTGCTTAGAAAGCCTTCTTAAAAGCATTATTTTAGTTCTTTTGTAGTAAATCTCAGGCTTTTGAATCAGAGAAAAGAAATTCTTTGAAATATTGAAGTCTTACAGGTGACACATGTGCATACCTATGAACAACCAATTAGTCTCTCTTCTGTTAAACACTCCACTGGGATCAGCAGTTTGTCAACTTGCATCATGTATAACTTGATAGATAAATTACAGTGAATGTCCCCCTCTTCAGGAAAAAACAGTTTTACTGAGGTTTCTGTTTTAAGTATTTATAAAAACCCATCCCATCTCAGTAACCAGCTATGCTGGCAGTCTCTCAAGTCACAAGTGCTAAAAAAAAATTAAGTAGTAAAGAGAAAACTATTAAGAATATTAGGCATTTATTTCTGTTAAAATATGTCACTGGTGGGAATTTCAGTAGCCTGATGTCAATTTACCTTGCATGTTTATGCTCCTATTTTGTCTCTGGGATAGTTTACTATTGAGGATAAATGTTTGTAGGACAGAGCTTTTTCCAAAGTAACAAATTACAGTTCTTCTGGTTGTTTACACTGGAAGGTCAAGACCAAACCCTCTGTTTGGAAAAAGGCCTACTAAGGATGGCTGTGTTCCTGAAGTACCTACATTTTTGGCAGTCCATTCATATCTTGGGAGGTAATCCCCAGCAAACATGGCATTCAGTAATCCCTATACCTCCTCCACCCAATGCATTTAAAAATATCCCGTTGAACACAAAAAATCCCAGTGAGTCAGTGATTATGCAAATATAAACACAGCAACAGACAGACATTAATCACAAGAAAGGACAGACATGCCAGTAACATCAGCCCAGAGCTACATCTAAAAAAAAAATAATCCACAAACAGTAAAGACCTCATCTCATCCTATGTCTTGGGTCATTGAGTCCAGTCTAGACACTCACACGCAACTCTAAGCACACTCTGCCTAGTTAAAAACTAGTAATTTTGGCCAAAAAAAATATTTTAAAAAATCACTGATTATTATAAATCTATTTATGGAGTTTATTTATGGACAAAACAGCTTGTTTTTTATAAAGATAATTGTTTCGTTTCAATACCAAGAATTCCTATTTCCTTTCAGCCACTGCTTCCCATGGCAAACAAATGAAGCCCTCTAGGCATTGTAAAGTGACTTTCCATTTTCCCTAATAGTCCTCTTGCCCTGTGATGAATTCTACTTTTATTTCACAGAATTCTGGGTTATAGTGCACAATGTAGTCTTGCACATCAGACTTGCTTATTTAGGAGTTATAATTACTCTAGATTTCTCTTGGAAATACTGCACTTTTTAAGTTAGGATGTCTTTAACTCATTCCTTAACCTCATCACACAAATGACTTTGAACTTTCAGAAATAGTGTCTACATCCATGATAATTATCACCAAGTCATTAAAGAGTCTGATTAGATGTCAAGACCACCCGTGTTTTTCTACCTGGTATTTTGTTCTTTTTTTCACATATTCAAGTATGACACTGGCTGTGGGAAGAGCTCCAACAATTAATTTCTCTCTGATCTTGCACATTGTTTCCCAAATCCAATATTTGACTGGTTATTATCTGTCATTCCAAAAACACAACAAGCCTCAGGATTTTTTCAATGATTTTCAATAAAATCAGTTGTCTCATGAAAAGCAGATTAAAAATTACTTTTCTACAGCAATGCACAAGCAGCCAGAAAAGCTTCTGTTCTGTCAAAAATCAACTTTGGAAGGGTGGTGGAAGAGTAGAACAGTGTCTACTATTCTGAGGACAGTGATACTTGAATGACTATTTTGACTTTAGGGCAGACACTGAAGCTTTCACTGATGAGATATGTAAGTGAACCTTTCCATTTGAGAGAACCATGAAAAATTCTGGGAACCTGGACCTGAGATTTCCTTCACCATCCTGGACTCATCTATCTGAGCTCTGCATTTTGCCTCCATCTCCATGATGACAGCAAATTCTTAAGCTTTTGCTAGTTGCTATTTTCTCATTAAGCTACACTAACTTTCTTACTAGGAACTGAGACAACTTTTCTATGTATATATATTTTAATCTTACTCTGGTCAGTAGCTATTCTATTGGCTTTTAATATTTATTCCATTTGTCCCCTTGATATATTACATGGCTAAACAATATTTTGCAACTGATTCAATTTTCCTTCTCAAGATCTGCAAGAGCCCATCTTCTGGTAATTCTTTGACATACAAACACTCATAGGATTTGCAGAACTTTCTGTGTAGTCTACTACAGCAGTGAAGTTTTATACCATTCCATTAATAAATCTACCCAACACTCAAGATTTAGATTTTCTAAGGTCACTAATCCATTAACCCCAACTCCTTGTGGAGTCTTGAGTTACTGTTTCTAACACCTTGACTGAAATGTTGATTCACCAATCCCAATAGTTCTGTTCAGCCCCCAAGCACTTGTCATTGTGTCCTTCTCCACACATTTGAGAAGGCTTTAAGAATTTTTTTTCACTGACACCAATTATTCATCTGTTCAGTGAATTCTTACACGAAAATCAAATGGTATCACCTGTGAATTACTGGCTCCCATGATCAGCTCTTCCATGCTATTCTCTCTACTTAACTAATTTTTGACTCTGTCTGTTGAAGGAATGTTTAAAACTTGGCTTTGAAATTAGTACTGCTTTGTTTTGTGGAGATGCAGAAGCCTGGGGGACAGCAAAATCTCTTGATTAAATGCATCTACAAAACCCACTTTTTACTCCTCAAAATTCTTTCACTACTGCTTAGCAGGCATCCAGAGGTCAGGCTGGAAATGGTGATGCTTTAAGGCCAAAATACTTTTGACTTCATCTATAGAAGAGCAGAAGCTGGAAAGCTGCATGACATGTATGTTTTTCATGTTTAAATGCTGCAGTATGTTTCTCAAAATATTTAAACAAGTAGGGAAATAAATCTCTGAAGTGGAAAGCTAATAAACATTCACATATGCATTTTGCTCATCTCTGAATACGGTGGTAGTTTAGTTCTTCCCTTATTTATGCAGTGGGACAAAGATCAGGAAAGATCATCAGTGAAAACTATTTGGCTGTCTGTTAACTTTCTTGACTCCTGGTTGTTTAATTTTTTTGAAGTTATACCAAATGGTTCTTCTCTGTTTGGTAGGAAAGTAGGATGACAGATTGTGGGAAGGAAAGTGTGAGCTGTATGGAAAGAGAACAAGAGCAAGCAGAGAGTGACTAATCCAACAAACCTGTTAATAGCAAGTGGAGGGCAGAAAATGAAAAATGCTCTTTCCTAGCCCACCACAGCACAACACAGCAGTGAAGCCCTGTGTAGAACTCAATTCTGGGAAGATGTTACAACAGCAGCAACTCTCCCCACCAGAGGAGAGAAAGGGAATTTATAACAAATGATTACAATTCCTAACACTCATAGAAAGTGAATGAAAACATGGAAGATCGATCTAGAAAGATAAAATAAGCTACCTTTCCTGAAGCCCAGCATAAGAACACTGCAGGAATCAAAGCAAGACTCAGGATATGCCCCATGAGAACAAGAAGTAACCTACCTGCCCCTTTTAGCATCAGCCACACTCCAGAAGGCACACAAACCTGCTGAGAAGTCACTGCAACAAACCTTAATGCATCCTGAGAAACCACCACGTTGAAGTAACAACAAATATGTGGCAATCTTTTGGAAAAATTATTTCTAAAGTTTCAGTCAGTCTGTTCATCATAGACTTTTTCCCTTCATTTCTTATCAGATCTGAAATGCCAGGTTGTGAAGCTGTAAGATTTGAAAAGCAATGCAGCATCTCTTCAGCCCTTTCTCTATTACTCAGCCTTCTAAACATCCTACTACTTTCAGCTCCTTCAAAGACTGGAGAAAGTGCTCTTTTTCATCTCATATGCCAGTAAAATCACCCAGTAGCAGTAAAATTACACCTGTACACAACCAGTGGAGTGCTTATAGCTAAGAGTCAGTGAAAGAATAAACCTTCCAGCACGTAGGCCTGGCTTCAATAGTATGCAAGATTTATAAAGAGCACACTCAAAATAGATGAAAAACTTCATCAAATACAAGATGAGTCTAATAAAAATATACAGTACAGGACAGATCTTTCTTTGGTAAGCAAATGGATCCTCCAGATGAAGAGAATGCATCACGGGGCAAGGTCACAGCTGAAAACCAGGGAAGATGGTAGGAACTGAAAAGTACATCAAGAAATCACAAAATCACAGAATCACAGAAATTAGGGGCTGGAAGGGACCTAGAAGATCATCTAGTCCAACCCATGCCTGAGCAGGATCACCTAGACCAAGTCTCTCAGGATTACTACAATGGATCTGTCACTTAGTTATACTGATGAATAATCTTGGTTTGAACCAAACTGAGAATGGTACTTCTCAAAGTCTGAGAAAGCCCTTTCATATTTTTCTTTTATCAGCTTGGGACAAAACAAGAAGTTTCTAATGACTGACAATGGGAATTATCAGTTGGTAGGTCAGCACAAAGCATGGAGAAAGACCAGCCCAAGGCACTGAAAATACAATGATTCAATTGGGGTGAAAGTAACTGGTACTGGAAAGAAATTGCAGTACTTACTTTCCCTGCAACTAAAATGAAAGAGACCTTTAAATGCATTTTTGCCCCCAAAGTTCCTGACTTCTTGCCTGCATTTACTGCTTAGTGCTTAAAAATGATTGGTGTGGTTTTTAGATTAGATAGCCTGTACCTATCCACACTAAGCCAAATCATGTCCTGATTTAAACCCCAGGCAGCTCTAAAGGAAAAAACACAGAGTCCCTTTAAAATTGCTCCAAGACACACCTTGTTATACAGTTAAGGGCCCTTGCCCCAAACCCCAAAGTATCCTATACCACAACTGTGAAAATGTTTGCCTGGCATGTCCCCAGAACACACTGCACCATTTTCTATATATTTCTATATTTGCTCCCACCCATTGAATACCACCACCTGATACCACATTTTCAATTTTACTCTTCTGCAGCTTTCATTTGATCTGAAAAAGAGATGAGGTGAAACTTTTGCTACCAAAAGATTTCACTTAGAGTAAAATGTTTCCCTGCGTTGCTCATATCCATGTATGGTGCATTAAAATTGAGTCCCACAAGTCTTCATTATTCAAGCATTTAATCGTATGGAAAATGTGGTGATTTAATTAAAACAAGCACCATAGGTTAGATATCTCAAGGGATAAAGACTGAGGAAAAATGATCTAATTCATTGAGTTTCCATTTTGAAAATGGATTCATATTAGACCACAAAACCATAGCAAAAAAAAAAAAAAAGAAGAAAAAAAAAAAGGAAAAAAACAACCCCTCTGCTCATTTGCAGAGCACAAATCCAGCACTGAGACAATTTCAGTTTAGGAAGCCAAAACTTACACTGCTCTGTCTCATGTCTGCAGTGAGTGTTTGTCAGAATGTAACACAACCACCAATTACTTGCTGTACTGCAGCAAAGCCTGGAAATTTATTATGTTGGGGTTTTTTTTACATGAGACAGGGAAGGTATAAAGCATTTACTAGTTTAGACACCACTAAAGATGACACTTGTCTGATGTTCACAAAAGACTTTCAGTCTTCCTGGCTGTTAAGTGCTATGTTTAATTCTTCCCAAAACTTATGTAATGTACCTGGTATTTGACTTCAAAATGATTTATCAGCCCAGTAGTTGGCAAAAGAGATTTAGGGAGGGCAGATTCATACACACAGATGGTTGCCATTCTCTCTCTGAAGCCCGTGATACAACCACTAAGCCAACCTTTTCTTTTTACATAACATAAAATAGCTGCTTTTCTCTGACTGAATATTTTTTTCCTTTCCCTCCCTCTCACAAATTCCTCAAACCACAATTCCAAAACATTTATTAAAAGAATTTGTCCAAAACACCCTTCAGGAAAGCTTCCATCAGATATCAGGATCCTAGAAGGCCTCAGAGGTGTATATGAAGCAGGACTATTCTGTTTCTTTCCCAGATTTATTTTATATAATAAAAGCAGTTACTACCTGCACTGTCAACACCTACTTATGGCACCTATGTAGCCACTTTCTCTTCTGTAATTCTGCCCTTTTTTCTTTTTCTCAAAAGGAGCTTGATCCTTTATTTTCTGCCTCAAAACTCCAACAGAAACTATCAAAAGATATAAAGCCATTCAATATAGGGGAGGAGTTGAGCAAGAGCTGCATTTTTCTCTCTGTGATAGAAAAGACAGGAAAGCTCAGGCATTCAGCTGGCCTGTGTCTGCATAGTTTCAGTGACCTTCCCAGAGCTTATATGTGGTGGTGTAAAATACATCAATATACTATGTACAAAAGTACTCATCTTCCCACACATTTTCTATAAACTTGAAGCAATATTTTATCCTAGTTTTAAATGTCTTTTCAATACTATGCATCCCTTTTCCAGCATCTTCACATTTACCATCGTTTTAGTTTGTTCAGAGCATTCAAAGAAAATTACAAGTATGAAAAAAAATAAAGAATTCACATTAAGTTCTGCATTTTAAAATAAAAACTAGAGTATATTCTCCACAGTGCTGTCATGTTTTTTTTTTCATAGCTTAACCATCAATAACGGCTTCAATTGTTTACACAGGACTGCCCATTTCAATGTGCTGGGAAAAGAGGTGAAATCCAACTCTACCTTTTGGTGTTTCTAAATAGAACAGACACCCAGAGTCTCAGCAGCTTTGCCAGAGTGAGCCTTCTGACAGCTCACATGAGAGCTGAAGTCCACAAGAGCTTCTAACAGAAAGCATTAGATATAGGAATTAAGTCTGTATGCAGGAAGCTTGTCAGGTAGTTGTTAAATGGACTTGTTCAGCTTTAATTTCACAAGAAAAATGAAGAACATTTCTAAAACAGATTTGCACTTCACACTTGCCTTTTAGCACTATGTATATCCTCCACATGAGCTACACAGTGTTGTGGTTTTACTATGTCTCACACACAAGAGAAAAGAACTAAACTAACATAAACAAGCACCATGAGAGTTGTGGATATCTAGTACATCTAATACTGGAAAGAAAAAGAAAAAAATATCTAAAAAGCAGCTTTTAGTGTCCATTACTCATGGCTCTGTGCAAGATAAATCAAAACAGCACTTGGCACTTGATTCTGTTGAAGGGAGAGAGCTCTGTAGAACTCTGCCCCTTGCAGAATCCTCCCCAAACTCCAGCTCCCACACTCTGCCCTCTGCATTTAGCACCAGGAGAATCCAGCTAATGCTGTGGAATAATAGGCTGCAGGAAGCTTATTCACAGTTCTATATGTTTATTTTTTTCAGAGCGTTTATCATCAGACATTTATCACTAGACAGATGTGTTTTGCCTACCAGTCATCTTTCTCTTGAATTTAACACAGTATGAATTATTTTGGCAAGTAAAAGGCATAGTTCTTGAGCTTCATAGTTCATGAGCTTCTTCTGTGCTCATCTGGAACAATTTTTAAGATACCACACAGATAAATTCTCATTTTTTTCATCGAGAATACAGCACAGTTTGCCCGAGGCAAACTGCTACTGGTAGCCAGCCAGTGGAATGCCACACATCATAAAAGTTTTAAGTGTTAAGTCTTGAAAACTGCTTATGCTCTGCAGTGTTGAAGCGAGTGAAGGAGGTAAATAGCATCACAAACACCACCACCTCATTGAAAGCAGCCCATTGCCCAAAGTTTATCATCCATTATTAGGCTCATTAATCAACAGGTGGGATTTTGATCTGCTAAACTGTAGATAATGCAATTACTCTGTTAAAAAACCTTCAGATTTGGAGACTGTCTTCATAATTATTGTTGGAAGCAGTTAAATGCCCTTTCATAAGGAAAATATCTTTCTGGAAGGGGGGGGCAATTTCTGTTTTGTTTAGCACCAAGCTGTTTGGTAAGAGAACTCAGATTTAAATAGCAGTGCAGTTAAAGGCTGTAACAAAAAAACAGTGTGCTTTCACTTAACTGATATAGTCTTAAAATGCAATGTATTCTTAAAGTGCCATTTAATTTTAAATATGCAAAAAAAAAACCACCTTTGTGTCAGCATATTAGACTGAAAACTCTCATTTTCTAATTGAACAATTTTCAGAACTCTTCATCAGTGAAAAAAATTTTGCTGAAGCCCAGCAGACTGCTTGGGATGTGATTTAACTTCAGAGTAAGGGTGCCAACCCAGGCATTAGGCAGCACCTTTGGCCAACTATTAATTTTTACTGCAGTAAGTAATCACCATTTCCAATGGTCCTCTCCACTGAAAGCTTTCCTAGAAAGAGGCATGAGAAAATTCTGGAAAGCACAGACACCCCACTATCTGAAGGGGAGGGAAGGGAGTTACCTTCAGATGCTCTAACAAGAGCATTTCAAAAGCAACCACTGTAATGAATGAAGAGTAACTGGGAACCAGTGTCATCTGCAGCTGTGAAAACCAGTGCCAAAGGGATCAGCCTAGAACACATGCCAGAAAAGATGTGAGCACAAGCACGTGCATGCACACAGTGCCCATCACTGCCTCCTCTTTATATCCACTTATATTCCAGTAGCTTAGACTCCTGCTGAGGTTTTCCCTTACTGGCTTATGCCTGGAGGCAGCTCATGTGAACAAACTCAGATATTTCTGAGCTTGAAGATATTAAATGGAAAGTGTTCTCATTATTAAATAAACAATATGCATCCTTTAGTATGGAGTATTCTAATCTATATATATATTTATTGTTTACACATAGCTATAGCGTGGAGGAAAGAATGCAAAGGTTTCACACAGCACTAAGTGATTTCCTAATGAAGTTGCACTTTCTTTGCTGGAAGTGCAGAAAACAGAGAAACAAGGACAAAAAGACAGTGACATGAAAGGTCCATTCTGAGCACCAACAACATCTTCCTGAGGGAACTGCTTTAAATAATCAGCCTGCACCATATTTTTAGTGACATTCTTACCGCTTTGGGAACAATTCCCAACTAATTTATCATCTCCACGACAGTTTTAGCCCTGCTGTGATATCCTCAAGGTGGATTAACTTCTCTGAACAAAGCAGTAGGCCATAGTCTGCATAAAGGAGAGCTGAAAAAAGGAGAGGTGAAAACCACAATCACACTTAGCACAATGAGGAATAATAAATAACCAAAACAATTTATCATATGTTTATGTCTAAGCTTGCTTAGAGAAAAATGTAACTCCACAGCACAGAAGCAAAATATTGTCCAAAATCAGTGTTGACCTACACCTGCAACTGGCCTGTGAACCACAGGGGATTATGTGGGGTGGGGTGGGGATCAACATCAAAATTGGCTGTCTCTGCCTACATACCTTTCCATGAGTTGGCCTCATCTCATCTGGAACACTTGGGATATGGTCTGGAAAGCAAAAGCAGCTACATTTCACTTGTCAATTCAGGAGCCATAAAAAGGAATGAATAGAAGCAGTAAGCACACAAAGGCTCTAGGTACAAAGTCCCTCATCACTTTTTATTTTAACCTAATCCATTGCATAACTTCATCTGGATAAAAACTGTGAGAAAACCACAATGCAAGCTACACATTTTTAAAGCCTTTGCCATATCAAAATATTTCCACAGAAGTTAACTCTCATTACATAAAGCAACAAACAGGCTTCAGAAAAGGCTTGGAGACTGGAAACCATGTGTCAGTTCCCTGCCTATCAATCTCACTATTTTATCAAGGGATTACATTGGATGACTGACATATTCAGCTCTTCATACACCCCTGTTTATTTAATTAATCAGATTAAACCAGATGGGTTTGTTGTCTTCACAGTGTATCCAGTGACAGTTCCCATAATCCACAAAATCACCTTGATGTAACAATGAATTTTTTCAAATAGCATCATAATTAAGTCAAATGGCTCAGGTAACTGAAATAAATTACATTTACAAAGTAACCTTAATTTGCATTCAAGACTTTGTGGTATCAGGCTGCTGCACTTCTCTCTCAAGTACATCAAAGGCCAGTCTCCTTGTTTCCAGGTCTAATGGACTATTTAGCAATAACCATGGGACACAGGTTTTTCAGGTAATTCAGCAATGGCCACCACATTGATGAGGAAGTAATTTATAAATATTATGATGGAGGTTTACGTGGGATTCACAAAAGTTATTTTTCCTTTACTAAAAAAATGCTGAATAGGTGATCTGAAACTTAGTAAGGTAAGAAAAAGAAACCTTGAGAAAATCTGGATTCAAAGGGTACTCTCCATTTACCACTTCTGCCTTAACCCAAGTATAGGATTATCAGGCAAATACCTCATTATATGCAAATATATATTTATTTTTTTTTAAAGGAACTAATGTTTAGCAACAGGTAGATTTTTCCCATTAATATCTGCTACAAGTTGAACAGCAAGTGGTAGTTTTGTCACTGATTTCCAGATGGCATTTACTACTAAAGGCATCAGAGCTTGAACAAACAGGTAAGCATAAAAAAAAACCCCTAATATTTTATAATAAACACATATTGTAAAAGTAAACATGCAAACACTATATCCAAGCCATTCAGATGAACCAAGTCCAACTGAAAAATCACTGTACTACCACACATGTTAACCTAGTTCACTCCTATGAAGGGGAGCCATTCTCAAAGGCAACAAAAGAAATACAGATCTTCTAAAAGTTCAGGTAGGTCTGAATACAACAACCATTTACAGCCTGTAGAAATACTTCCATGACAACAGTTTTCCAGTCAGCTCTTGAATAGTGCATTCCTCCTACTGTTCATTATCTTTCTATAAGGAGTTATAGGTCTCTTGACTCCAGATTTCTGCAGAATAGATTTGTGAACCTCTCTAGGGTATGGTACAAAACACAAAGCACCTTCATTTTTCAGAGAAAAAAAAATTACTATTGTTTGCAAGCAGTTTAATACTCCATATTATCCCACACATCTGAAACAGATCATGCTTTTGTTTCAGAAGCATAAACACATTTGTGCTGATGTTCTTCTGCACCTGGAATGTGCTTGTTGATCTTCTGTATCTGGAATACTGTTCATTAACAGAAAGATCAAAAAGGTATTAAATTATAATATACATATGCACACACCCGCAACATGACCTACACTAAATATGAGACCAACACTAAATATTTGAAGAATAAATTATGTAATAACTTTAATATGAGTAACAATGAAAATTCTTAAAACTAAATCAAACTTTCAGGGGCTGAAGGAAGGGTTTATGGCTACTGGAAGTTTCTTTTTATGTTATATTTGTATGGCACTAAATTTAACACTTCCTTTTATTTGATTATTCCAAAAGAGACAGAAAGCTCTAATATCCCACACAGTACATCAAACAGGCTTCCTATTATTTTGTGCATGATGATTGGAGAGTTTCACTGTGTGTGGGTATTCCATCTTTTCATCCTGTCTTCCTTTCTGAAGTCAACCTCCTTCCAAAAAGAATTTGCACATTAAAAATCATTGTTGCATGTCAATAAAAACCGAGTAAAAAAGACATTTGTTTGCCCATATCATTCAAAAGCATACCCTGTAAGAAGGTTCCAGTCTCTCAAGTCTGTCCAACACAGACACTGAAGAAAACAGCACCAAATAAATCCCTAATAGTCAGCACTTGCCCTGCAGTGAACCAAGGGTCACTCCATCTATTTTGCTCAGTTGCAGCAATTGTCCATAGTAGGAGACTCTAATGAAGCCTGGCATTAGCATTCTGAGCCACTTCAGTAGCTTAGCACTACTTTTTGTTTTCATTTTGTTATTTGGCATGAAATTTGCATTTCTTAAAGCCTCTAGGAGCTAAGCCTGATGGGCTAGCAAGTCTCTGCTCTGCTCCCGGGGTAAACTCTGGGGTACACTACAGCTCACACCATCACCTTTCTGGTCAGAGACTCCAAACATTTAATTAACTCACATTTATGAAAAGCAATAGAAGCAAGAAGTTGTTCTTTTAATTTTAGTAGTTAAGAAAACAGCTTTTCAAGACCAGTTTAGCAGTCTCTGGGGGGATGCAGTGGTCATTGACCAAAGCCCTTCATTCTACATTCCTCCAGAACATTCACCTGTCTTGTCAATTCACCCCAAATAGGCCTCACTTGAGTGATTTCATGTATTGTACATGACAGACAAGTGTGACAGAAAAAGAATGTCAAAGCATCTTATTCTACATTAATTCCACCATTCCAAAGGCTGTTAAAAAGTATTTGCTTTGGGGTAACAAAAGGATGTCTGATCATGATGTTTGTTCTACGTGGAGATTTCTGCATGTGCCAAGTGCCACCTTGCACACTCTCCCCCCAGGCCTTGTCTCTCAGTAGCCCCTCTGGACAACTTCACACAATGGAGGTGACCTTTCCATTCCAAGCAAACAAATGTCAATGTCATGATCACTTCTAGAACTTACCTAGATGTGCTGCATCCACATCCTACAGGCTCCATGTACACAAATTTACCCTCTCCTAAGTGGAGCACTGCACTCCAGTTTGACCTTTATTTTATGCCTGGGCATTACTGTGTGTGTCCCACACCTTAGTGCCTCTCTCTCTCTCTCCAGAAAGACAAAAAAAAAAAAAGCCAAGCTATTTGTTTTTCTTTAAGATGTACTTCTTTTTACCTAAAGAACACGGAATGACAACTAAGATGTTTTTGATATTTTTAAGTAGAAAACTGACCTTTATTAAATAGAAATAAGTAACCAATCCTTTCTGAATGGTTCTAAAAAAGATGTTTCATACATGGCTTAGTGAAGAACAGTATTCAGCCTTTTCCTTCCCCAGCTGCTATTAGTTATTCAGCATGACTATGGAAGGGGAGACCATCAAGATCAGGCAATGATAGTGGTATTCTGAGGTGTAACCACTTGTCTTCTGAAACTATCTGAAGGACAGCTTTGAGTTCATGTGGATCTACATCATTACAATTGCATCTAAGATTTACTCTTGTTAAACTAAATAGAAAGCATTTCCAAACATATCCTGTGAGCTGCCAGACAGGCTTAACTTGAATTTAATTAAAAGATGCTCAACACACTAAAATGACACTTGAAGGACACTCTGCTATTGATTCTGTATTTGAAATCCAACAAGAGCAAGCTAAGAACACATGAAAGCAAACATGTTTATGAACTAGTTGAAAATACAAGCTCAAGATATGCCTATGAGACAGCACAGAAAATCCTGCACATGTTGACTACTTGAGGATTAGAAGAGATGATGAATAGAAGATGGCATACATGGAAATAAAGCAACTCTGATTTAAGACAGATGTTTGGAAGGTCTGTCCATACCCCTTTACTTTAAAAATTGTATTATGAGAGCAACCAGCACACCACTAAGGTAATAAAAAAGAAAGGGACCATTCAAAGAAAAGATTAACAAGAGATGGGATAGAGCATGAGAAGGTAAAGATCCTGTAAAAGTAATTAAGACATCTTACACTAAAGTGGTTTACACACAGTATCCCTGAAAATTCTATCAAAACTGCTTTTTGCTCTCAGTTGGAAAGGTACCACACTGAAAAACTAAAGAACACCTACATGTCTGTACTCAGAAGAAAATATAATATCCACAAAATTCTTGCAAATACACGTGGAAAACTGCAGAATTATGTAACATTAATTTTATTGTGCACCTTTGACCGGTATTTTGTTTGCCCCCTGACTTGGTTACTGGGATTATTTTAACTTTCCAGCTCCTGAAGTAACACTGAACTAAAGCCATTTGGTTCTTACATCAGATTCTGAAATTATTCTTCAATCTCCTCTCACTTTTGGGGTTTCCATTGGGACAGCACCTGTTTGTGATCCAGAGAGGCAAGGTCGTTCTAGTCAGCATTTATTGCTTGTCAAGGTTGATACGTTTTGTGGTTTAGGATTATTTGTATGACTGCATTTCTAAAACCCAGATAAGTGTCCTGTTCTGCCAGATACTATTTCAGTATCTCTTTAAAAAGTTTATGAAGCAGAAGGCAGAGTTCTGGAAGTACTGCAGGAAAAGTAACCACCTCCAGCAAGAACCTATTCATACCCACATCTATTACGTGAGCCTTGGACTTTGCTCTGAGCTGGATACTCACAGGAATCATAGGATGGTCTGGGTCTGAAGGGACCTTTAAAGGCCATCTAGTCCAACTCCCAAGCTATCAGAAGGCTGCTTCCAAGGAGAGACTTGCAGACACTGCTATTCTGTAACGTGGCATGTATTGATTCCAACTCAGAGTACCTCCAAACCACACCTGAAAGGAAGCAGTGGGTTTGTTTTTCTGGAGTATCTGGTATAGGAGTTACCTAGTTCAACTACCTTAAACCATCTCTATGAATACTGATTATCAGGTAATCAGTAGCAAACACCCTTTTCTTTCACTTTTCAAATGACAGTTCAGCAGACTTGAAAACTTGATGAGTGTCCTCACAACTGCAAATAACAGCCAGACCAGAACATGAATCTAGGTACAGAAAAATATGATGTGTAAAGTCAAAAAAAACCCACTAATAATCTATTTGAGGATCAGAACATAGATCAGAAGAGCAGCTCAATTGCTATTTGGACACTTTCAGACAAAAAAGAAAAAAATAAAACCACCAAATAAATACTTTAAAAAAAAAAAACAACAACAACTAAAAAACCCACCACTAACAGACACACAGAAAATCAACCAGAAGCCTAGAACAACTTGATCCCTACCCAAACTTCCTGGAACCCAGGGAATACTTTATTCCAAATTTGTACTAAAATTTCAGAGCCCAGTTTGAGACTCATTGATATATATATATATATACACACACACACCACCTTTATAGCATCCAAAACACTTGCAGAAACACAGGCAACTACACAGGCACCTTTATCATCTAAATTAAATATGAACAGTTACAGCAAAATTAAATAAGGGCAAAGAAAGGACAGGAAAAGAAAAAGTAAAGCAGTGGAAGGAAAGTTTCCTATTCCAGAAAATATAGACAACAGAGGCTTTACAGCTCTTTTGAAGTTTAAACCACTATTTAAAGGGAAACGCTGAAATACAAGTGTATTAGGTGTCCAAGTATCTAATTTCACATGGAACTAATCCATATGAAAAAATGAAGATATGAATCAAAGCAGCTCAGAAGTTTTCAGTGAAATGTAACTGGGCAATGTTATTTATTGAATTTACACATGAAAAACCTACTTGTTCTAACTAGGAATTGATTTGTACTACAATTGCATACATGCCAAAACATACTAATATACTTTTACATTAAGCACAAAATGGGGGTTATCAGGGAGAGATAAAGACAACACCTCACTTTGCAATTCCATACTTAACTTGCAAGACTAATTTGACAAAATCAAGTTTTCGATCACAAATTAACTAGGTTTTTATCTAGACATCTTTAAATGTGACTCCACACTGTAAATTATCCACAGTCTCTTCTAGCAGTGGAACAAGAGGCAGCACAAAGCACTGCATGTATTTTACTGACTTATTTCTGAACTGACAGAATCAAGCATTTTGACTCTTCCAGTGCATAATGCTGCCAAAAGGACAAATCATAACTTGCCCTACAATTGGCCCAAAAAAGCAAAAAGCATCATGTACATGAAGACTCCATTTCCTCACCATCCCTTAAGACAAATCATGACCTCTCTATATATTGCAGGCAAGAAAGAGAGAAGGGAAAAAGCAGGAGAAACAAGCACTGTGGGGTTGTTACACTCCTGCTTAGGTAGCCAAAGGCCCGGATGGATCTTGAATTTCACCCACCCTCAACACAATCAACATATGCCATTACATATTAAAGCATAGAAGTTTATCACTCAGCGTGAAGGACAGAACCTGAAGTATTTCTGTGACATCTGAAATTGTAGCCTCCCTCCTGGGGACAATTCAATTCAAGCCTTGGCAAGGCCGCAAACTGATGATTAACTCTACAATAGAGCTGCTGAAAAGGTCCGTGAATTAACGGATAAAACCTTCTAACAAGTTCATTGCAACTTGAAGGGTTTCAGTCAAAGTTAGTCTCTACTGCAGGCTAGAGATTTTCAGTTTACATTCAAAGATGTTTTAATGTTTGAAAGAAGCCATTACAGTAAACTGCTCTAGAGCAGAGCCAACGTGGCCCAGAAGGTTGCACTGAAAGACACCCCCATTACAATGGGACATTAGCCAAACAACCATCTGCCTCTCCAAGTATAAGTGAAGGTTCTATAAGCACCAAAGGCTGCCAGCAGATTTCACACCTTGTTTACCTGACAACCATCAGATGGCACTGAAACAAAATCGGCAGTCAGCTGGCACTGCAGATACAAGGGCACACAGTTTAACCACTTGGCAGAGATCTTCAACACCAGCAAGAACAGAGGAAATACCACTGCAAGCCTCGAACCAGAACCTTATCATCATTCAGTAGTCAGAGGGAGCAGAAAACCTGCACACAAAGACTGTTTGCTCTATTTCTGTAACAGAAAGACATAAACAAAATGTCAAACAATAAGGGAGGAAACCGGGTATTTGTGGCTCGGCTGCCAGAACAAAGCATGAAAGCTTAACTTTCAGCTCCATCTCCACAGAGGAAGTTCCCTCAAGGATAAAAGAATGGCTTCACAAAGTGAGATGCTGAACCCTGCAGCCCCACTTTGTCACTCTCATCCTTGCAGCTCACAGAGAAGTACAGAATTCCACGCCAGCCTTGGCACAGAAACCAGGAACCGAATGTGAAGGAGTGGGGCAGGCTGCAAACAGCAGTGGGAGCCTCTCCAGGCAGCAGCCAGCTCTGCAGACACAAAGCAGCTGGCAGGACACAAGGCAGTGAGGTGGAGGAAGCCTGTGTCTGTCTGCTGAGCTGAATACCCTCTGAATTACCCACACTGAGGGTAATTACCTCTTGAAAATTCTGTGTACAAGGGGAGCAAAGGCTTTAATTTTCAACAGGTGTCTTGGACACATTCCTGTCAAATGCTTTGCCCTAAAATGAGGTGCACGTTCCTGTTTTACAGGGCTGCTCTTAAATTAGGATGGTGTATATTTGTGGGCCAAGCTGAAGCCATTTATCCCATCCATTAAATAGAGCATGAGTACAGCCTACCCTCACTGTAACAAACTGCTTCAGTGAAAATGAATTCATATAAACCCCTTCCATTGCTAGTTACCAAAATGCTATAAATATTAACAGCTCAGAATTTTACAGCACAAAAACAAAAGTGTGCTGCTTCGTCTCTTCCCGTGGGACATTTCTTTCTGAAAAAGTTTCAGCTCACATTGAAGAAATTCACTACACTGAAACCAAATGGCAGTTATTTCTGTTGGAACTACTCAATATACCAACAATAATGTCTTCTTTAGAAAAGGATTGGAATTGGGTCTTCTATACACTACAAATCCATGCCCAGAATGGGACAGGAGGGGTAGAGATCTCTATTTTCCTCTGTATGCAACTCTTCCTTTGACTGAAACATTTCCAAATGGGAATACACTTAAGACTCAAGAATACTTGAAAAGCTTGAGGTTTGACTATCCTTCATGTTCTGACCAAGAAAAAAAAGAAACACACCTCCCTATGTTTATTGCTTCCTGCACCTTTTTTAGCTAATGAGTTACTCTGCTGAAGGATAGAACATGAAAAGCCTTTCCTTCCAAGTCGTAGCTTTATTAAAGATTAAGACAATATCCAGCAAGACTTGGAGCCATTCTGTTCACTCCCTTCTCCACAGGTGCATTTTCCAGATTTGTCTGAATCTGGATAATAATTTAACCAGAGATATGCCCTCTTTAAATCATACTCAGGCACTTCTTTAAAGAGAGTAAAATACTTCCTCTTAAAACTAGCTTTCCAATATTAGTTGCTCCAAATGTTGGACTTACATTTTCCTCACTCTCATACAGGTGATTGAACTGATTTTACTCCAGTCTTCAGTAAAAAAAAAATAAAAAATCCCCCCTAAAATAACCCACAAAAGTCTATTTGGCCACAATCCAAAAATCTAGAACTGTAGTGCAAAGCTGGAGGTTTCACAAACCATCTGCAAATAGAGGAACCATTTTGTTATCTTGGCCTCAGAGCAAGAGCCACAGCCAGAAGGTAATGTCCAGAAAGAAGGACTGCACAATTAAGTCAAACTGCACAAAGTGTCTCTTTTGAATTTATTTAAAAATGCATGGGTTTTTTTATAAAAGATTACCTAAGATTCACACATCTTTAGAGAAAATATGGGCCAATTTATGTAACCAACTGAAAACCCTGTTGCTTTTTCTCCTGCCACTACACCCCCCAAACACAAAACTCAAAATAAAAAAAAACAAAACAAAACAAAACAAACCAACCATCAGGTGCAGACACAGACATTCAAAGTAAAATTACTGTGCATGAAGCCTCAAGAACAAAACATCATCATGTTTTGCACAGCTCATTAGGATGACATTATTAGAGTGGAGACCACTTAGGAAAAATCATCTAGAAGCCAAAAACTTTCTTAAACAGGGGATGGGAATATATGCTCCAGTTTGCCTGCAAGCCTAAAACAAGCTTAATTAAAAGTTTCAGAAATGTTAAAAACTGTTAATCTGTCACTCTGGCAAACTGCCTGCAGACTATAAATGAGAGTCTGCAGCAACATCACTGAAACTCTCAGCTAGTTAAGACTATTCAGGCCTTTTGTGGTTGGGGTTTTTTTCCTGATTTTTTTTTTTTTTTAAGCCTATGAAGTGAAGCTGTAAACAGAGACAGTGCTATCTCAGGTCTGAAAGGAAGAAAGGCCCATGACTCCTTCCTGACAGTGTTTCTGATACAAAGCTTTGTCAAGAAACAAAGCATCCTGCCTCTCTACAGCAGTATCAAATCCAGATGGCATTTGTAAGAAGTACACAAAATCCTACATGATATGGATGTCTATTCAAGAATTATTTTCAGTTTAATACACAGGACATGAGGGCATACATGAATATTATGAGAAAAATTATTTGAAGCAGATGTCAGGAAGCCCTGTTGCATGTAAAAAAAAAATAATTCACTCATGAATACTTGTGAAAGGCAAAGAAGCAGATTTCTGCAGGTAAAAACACTGGACCTATTCACAAACAATTCAACAGTGTGGGGGGGGAGTATGGCCAAACAGTCCAAGGCTAGCTGACAAGCACTTGAACTCCATTCAGTGCAGCAGCAGTACAGTGCATTTAAGGGTAGGCTGCATGGGGTCTCATAGCTAGGACCAGATATGGATAATAGCACTTGGAAATATTTCCTTGATTCATGGCTGTGGATAGATTGAGTTCCAGAATCCTATTTCCAGTTTCAATTAGAGGCTACCCTAGACTGCTGATTTACTACAACTGATATTAGAATTTTCATTAATAAAACACTGGAATCTACAAGTCACATTTTTAATCAAACATTCACATATTTTTTTCCAAGTAGTCTACTACCACTTAAACATAATCTAGCTCATTAGTCCCTGGATCTTCACTTCCTTATGTAGCATGAGATTGTTTCAAGCAAATACATCTAGAAGCTAAATCAAAATATCACTGCCTGAAATTTCCTCATTGGTTTGCTCTGGTTTTCCACTACCTGTACTTCCCACTGTGTCTGCAGTTTGAAACATAACAAGTATAATTTTGGTCAAACAACCAAATCAGGTTTTATGCTATTTTAGTCCATAACCTTTATGTTCCTGCTCTTGCTCAGATTACAAGCTACATCCTGTGGGTAAACTAAAGAAGGACTACACAAGTTATGAGTTATGTGGTAAGAATCCTGTAACACCATGTTGGACCTATCAGAAATATGCCTGGTCTATTAACCTAATAAAACTGTGCTTAAAACCATCCTTTTGTCTGTCTTCAATTACCTGCATGTCTAGATCAGTGCTTCCTTGTCAATGATTGTATTTCTCACTCTCTAATACCATGTGGCTTTAGTTCCATCCTATATTTATCTCCACATTTTTCTCCTATAAGCACCTCTGCCTCTCCCTTACACTTTGTCTTCAGAAGCAAAAGCATTTTTCCACAGCACTGTGGTACTAATGCATGAAGGGTTAGATTTTAGCCTGATTACATGGATGGGAGTTCCATGCATGCCAGAGTTTTTCCAGAGAGAAAACAAACAAAAGACACAAGTGTAATTTTTATGACAGCAAGGAAACTCAGCCAAGACTTGAAGACAACAGATAGAGTACCTTCAATTAAGGAAGGGGCTTGGCTGAGTTACTGTGCTATACATAATCAATGACTATAGTCAAAAAAAGCATGTTAACAGCTGCAACCAGACTGGTATGTCACTTCCAGCTAATGAACTTCTGATCTACAGGAATACAGCAAATCCACACCTACAGATAGAGAACGGATTCTGAATATTTCCCAAAACTTCAAAACCAAAAAATCATTTATTTTTGCTTCAAAAAAAAAGGCCAGTTTGGTTTTTTCAGCAAAAACAACATTTTCTTAACTACAACCTATGATATGCACCTAATTTAATAAGAATAATTAAATAGTTATTACACACTGATCAGAAACTATAAAACTTAAAATTCTTTGGGAGGTGGTATCATTAGTTATCCAACAGTCCATTCCAAAATCCTGAACTCTTATGGACAGAGGCATACTTTCCTAGTATGAATTTAGCATCATCTCATCTCCTTCAGAACACAGACTTAAAGACCTCGCGTTAGAGAACCTCTCATAGATTCCCTTTCATGCATTTTTGTCATTTTGTTAATAGCCTTTTTTTGCCATTTAAGAAATAGCAATGTTGCTATTGTACCTCTCAATCAGAATGTACTCATGGTAGGAATATTTTACTGATTTTCATTCACCTCAGATGTCAGGCTCAAGTTCATTCCAGTCCAACCCATGCATCTTCAGGTGCATCCAGGCTTCTACAAGAGTACCACCCTGAAACCATACTGAAACCACATCTTGCTTGCATACTGTGGACAAATAAGATTAAGAGGATGACTGAGTCCTTGAGACAATTTGTGTCCCTGGTCTTGTGTATTTCCCTGCCTTGTAAGCTGCCCTCATCATGAACACTGCAGCCAGCCAATTTACACTTCAATACAGCATAAGGTTATTGCAAATTCAATAATGTTATGCAATGCATACCAGAAATTACTGCTAGTCACACCTTTCTTCACCACCTCTGAGCTGGTTTTCTCACACGTGCATGATTCTGCATGCACAAGAGGAACTCAAAACCCTATTCAGGTGATTTCACTGTCCCAAGGAAATTGCAAAATTTGACTTTGATGAATGATTCTGAAGAGATAGTTGTGAAAAGCTAGCTTGCCAAATGTAGGATGGTAACCAGAGCCATCAGCATCAAGTTGCACTCCAGTTAGAGTAAAATGGCTGAGCCTGGGTTTACATTTCTGGAGGACAAATAAAATACAGTTTCTGGGGGGTTTTCTGTGAAAAAAAATAAAAATAAAAAGTCTTCTCCCAAGGCCTTACTGTGCACTTGAACACTTAAAGAGAACTGTAAAGTAATGAAATCTCTTCACTCCCATAAAAATGAGGTGGATTATCACACTAAACACAAAAAGCATTTCTATAGAGACAAACAAGCCTTACTTAATAAACCCAGGAATAGACACACAGATGCTCTCCTACGCTTAGAGAATGTTTAATTAGAAGTTTGGAAATAACTGCCAATTTCCAAATGCCAATCAAAGTTGAAGACTGCAGTCAGTGACACAGTATTTGCCTCTTGGTGCAACAGACAGTGTGTCTGCAGCTTCTGTACAACTGGCAGGGCATCCTGGCATCCTAGTGAGATTCCTACGGAAGGAGAGGAGTTGAAGGAATACAGCTGTTGTCACAAGGGAAAAAGTCCATGATCAACATTTCAGTGCTCTTTTGTTTTATGCTGTACTTATGAATGGAAATCACACACATTTAAAGCAGACCAAAGCATTCCCTCCCAAACCACTGTCATTGCCACTTCCAAAAGCCACACGTCTTGGGAAATCCAGAGAGATAAGCACTGGATTGCACCTTTGTTCTAATCAAAAGCATCAAATCTTCCAGAGTCGTAGTAGTTTATGAATGAGAGAAGCCCTAATGCTATGCCAAGTGCAGTTACCAGAGATGAAAAAACTGTTTACTTGAACTTGAAAATACAGTGTGATGACTTGTTTCTCTGTATAATGAGCTATAGCTGACTGATTCCATATAACACTCAAGCCTGTTGGTGAATAGAAAGAATAAGTAAACTGGAAAATAAATCAAAATTCTTACTCAGATAATACTTATATTTGGAATCCCAACTATCTTAAATATTTGATGAATAGAGAGGAAAAACACACACAAAAAGGTTAAGTCAGGGAAAATAATTATCTTGGTCTTATTACTGTTCATTTGAAAAAGAAAATACACATGCAAGCATTTCCATGGCTCAGTTTTTACCACAAAACGGAGAAGTCATTATACTCAAAAAAAGCCTTACACTCAAAATGAGATCTACTTTTGTATTGCATTTGTATCTGTGATGGAATAATTAGACTTCCAAGAGGAGAAGTAGCAACAGATAAACTAGTAAATATAAATCTACAACCTGACATGTATTGGGTCTCACTTCCACAGAAACTTCACACTATGTAATAGTCTTGACAGAGAAGTTCTCCATCCACATATTCCTTCAATCAAGAACATATATTAGTATTATTAGTATTTGATATTTGATAATATTTGATATTATTTATAATATCAAATAGCTGTTATTTAATTTGATAATATTATTAGCATATTCGTATTTGAGGCACAAAGTGGTAGCCATTTATCTTGCTCACAAACAAATTTGTCACTAATATTTTTTGCCTTCAGACTGCACTGAAATGCAGAGCTTATCTCCCAATAAATAATCTTCATAATGTCTAAAAGTATACTGGGTGTATATAGGTTTCAAAATATTCATATCTTCTAAACATGAGGCCTTCTGAACCTCCCTGAACCATCAGAGCAGTTCTCAGCATGCACAACATCCAAGTAGCTCCTACAGTATTAGCTCTTTGGAGCATCAATATACGTACATTTCAGACCTGAACTCAGTCCTGCATTCTGAATTTCTGTGAAGATGCATTCATGATTTATTAAAAATACATTACAGATCATTTACAATTCTTGAACTACTGGTAAGAAGAAACCCAAAACATTTAGAAGACAATAGGATTAAGACTGTAAGGAAGCCTTCCAGCAGAATCACTCCTTTTTGGAGTGAAAGGGCTTTCCAAATTATATATATGAACCTCCCAAAAATGCCAGACTTACTCAATTGTGCATTAAAAAATATAAATGATTTGTGGTTTTTTTTCCTTTGGCTGATTTTTTTTGAGATTTACAACCCTAAAACAGTACCAATACCTTATTTCTGTAGCACAACAGAAGACAGTGTTATGATTTAATAATGACAGTATTAAGAATTAGTCTAGCCACATGAGATTTCATAATGGATTTCACATCCTAATATATCCCTAAGATCACAGTGATTTGGCTCTAGGCACCATTTAATTCTGCAACAGATATCACCTCAACCGTATCTTGCTGCAACACCCAAATCCTGAACTCTCCATAGCATTCTTCTTAAATACCACAAAAAATTAGCCACAAAGTGAAACAATACAGTCTGTCCAGAATAAGCTGAAGTTCTTCACTTTGTAAAATAATAAGTCTCACCAGCAGGTCCCAGACTAGATGTCAGAAAGATCAGGTTTTTTTCCTAGAGCAGTCCTTAACAGGCAACAAGTTTCCTGAGTCTGACCACCTTGGTTGTCTGCAGACCACAGTACTCTGCTAATCATGGTGCTTCCTCTCCTTCAGAGAGGCTGTGAAATACACAGTTTACATCCTCTGAAGGAATTAACTTTTATAATTAGGTGTTCCACTGAAACAATAGATTAGCTAGGATGAAAACTTTTTTAATGGTATAGAGTCAGAGCACAGATCTCCATAACAGAGCAGAAGTCCAGAATTCTCCACCTGTATAACATGGTCAATCTCTACAATACACAGAAAGAGTAAAAATCATGACCATCCAACTGTGACCAACAAACAGAACCCAAGGACTCTTAACCTGATGGTAGAAAGCTTTAGCTGAACAAAAAGTAACTAAGAACAATATTTGATCTTGCTGCCTACTTTGAGAGGACAATGAAACCTGCAGCACATGTGCTCTTTCTCCATTTCAGAGCAGGAAACCTATAACCGAGGAATCTTTTATTATATTTATTTTGTAATGCAACAAGCTAAGAACTTCGTGAATTCAAATCCCTACCTCAGTGGGGATCTTATTGCTGTTTTCAGCCTATAAAGGAGATGGTGCCAGATTCTTCTTGGAGGTATAAAAGCAAAAGGATAAGTGGCAACACACAGAAGGAAAAAGTTTCTCTCAACAAGGGTGGTCCAAACACTGGAGCAAGCTGCCTGTAATGGTTGAGGGTACTCCATCCTTCCAGGAGTCAACTGGACAAGGCCCTGAACTGAACCTGCTTCCACTCTGAGCAGAGAGCTGGACAACAGGGCTTCCAGGCATCCTTTTACACTGAGGTTATTCAATGATTGTTACACATAATACAGTTAACGCATTTGACAGGTAAAAATGTCAAGTCACAGGGACACATTCTTTACTCAAAAAGTAGTCAGGTGCTGGAAAAGGCTGCCCAGGGAGGTGGTAGACTCACCATGCCTGGAGGAATTCAAAAGACAGGTAGATGAGGCACTTCAGGACGTGCTCTAGTGGGATGGTGAGGGGGTTTTATCTGCTTTTGATTTGGGTTTTTTGGGTATTGGTTGCTTGCTTGGCTTTGTTTTCTTTTTGTTGACAGTTGGATACAGTGACAGGCATTTTCCAGCCTTGACAATTCTGTGATGCTGTGGTTAGTTGTCAGATTCCATCCTCAGTTTAAGTGAAGCACTAGTACTTTGAACTTCTTATAATTATTTAAGCAGACCAGCTATGATTGATCAGTGCATTAAAAGTAAAACTGTTTGAGCTTTAGAAATCACAGGAAGTCTTCTAATCCATTTCCATTACTGAGCTTCAGTACATACCTTGACTAAGTCTTCATATATGAAACTGACTTGACTTAATAGGAGGAGTTGTCAGAACATCCCTTCCTAACATAGCAAAAAGAACTGAGAAAGCAAAATACCAGGCTGGTCTTCCATTACTTTCTGGAATGGAATGGCACCATTTTGTTCAGAAAAAAAAAGTTAAACCATGGCTGAAGGATATACATTCCACGGCTTCCCAAACAGCACCTATAAAGTGGAACAAATTAATTTCCATTAAATCAGGCTTTCCTTGCCAAGAAGATCTCAACAGCTATCCCAGGCTCCACTAATCTCACTGTCACTTTACAAGAAACCTTAGTATGCTTTGGGGACAGGGGCTGTGGCAAACACAGAGGAGAGAAAACAAAGCCAGTGCAGGAAGGAGGGATGCTGGAAGCAGGGCCCCAGGGACTGCACATTCCACTCTCTGGAAAACAGCTTTTCAGCCACTGCTGTATTTTCAGCACTGCTTGGAGGAAAGAAGAACCCAGCCATAAAAGTTCTAATGCAATGTCTTAAAAAAAAAAAACAGAAAAAGAAAGAAAAGAAACAAACCAGAGATTTCTTCTGAAGAAAATGCCTTTCTGCCAAACTTGGATGTCAGTTTTCAGAGTTCAAGGGTTCAACTGAGTGATTTTAAAATCCCATGTAAATCTACACTGGATGCAGACATTCTTCCCCAACAAGTTTCAAGATCTGAAAAGGAATTGAAAGTCTGCATAACCACCAAGAAAAAAAAAACAACAAACAACCCACTTTTCTTCTTTCTTGTTCATCACTCTCCATTTTCTTTAGAACAAGAACTAAACCATGAATTAAAAGAAGCCTCAGAGGTCACAGGCTGCCTTCCCCGAGTGCAAGATGAGTAGGAGGAATACTCCCTTTCACAGAGCAGAGGAGGAGGCAGCCTGGCTACGGCGTGTAATGCAATCAGGTCTGTCCAATTTCCTACACTTCCCAAGTCAAAGACACAAATGGGATACTCCTAATTTCATTCCATGGGTAAAAGAATTAGATTAATGTTTGCATTTTCTTCCTATGCCCGAGAACAATCAACTTCTCAAAGGGGCAGCACAAAAGCAAGTGAGCTACCCCTCAGCCCATGCCAAGGGCTGGTGAGGATGTGGGGGCTCCCCAGGCTCCCCACTTTCAGTCTCCTGACATACGGGACCCAGCTGGGCTCCAGGACTCACTCACTGGTCACATCTCCTTTTATCACCAGGGAGTTCTGCAAACACTGGGCTCTGGCTGTGGTCTGAGGCTTCCCAGCTGCCAGGGCAGTTATTGTGGCAGGGATGCAATTTACAGTATTCTCAAGCTGCCAGTGACTGGTGAGGTTGATCACCCTGTCACTTATTTCAACAGTCTGCCCTTCCCTTTCATTCATTTCTGACTAAAGTGAAGGGAAAGCTCAGTCACAAAAAAAAAAAACCCTTTGCAGGAAGGGGAGGGTGGAGGAATTGGAGTATACATGACTAGGAATAGTAAGGTTAATTATAACTACAACTAAAACCACCAAAGGCTTTAGCATAGTCCACAGAGTCCATGGCTGCTCACGCCTGACTACCAGATGTATGGCAGGAAGAAAATGGAAGAGATTATAAAAATAATTCTACCACAAATTCTAAAACCAAAGGACTAAAAGCTATTTTCTTGCTATGAAATTAGGAGGAAAAATGTAAGCTGGCTGCTGCAGAAGCAAGAAAACAACACAGTATTATCTGCACTCATTTTTATAGTTCATCCGGTTGTGGCAGCAAATTAATACTGTTTTCCAAGAGTCATTCACAGCTATAATATCTCTTGGGAAGGGAAAAGCTTTGTATATGACTATAATATACTAGCTACTACTTCAGCTGAGAATACAAAGATCTGGTTGAAATTAGCATATTTTTCTTTGTGGCCACAGAGGCCTCGAAACAGAGAAATATTTTACTGTTTCCAAACTCTGTTGCTGAGTGCTGAAAAGTCTGCTTGATTGTTCTTGAAATAATGAGCTACATCAGCAGTTTTTGAAATGCAAACTAGGTATTAGAATAAGGAGTTCTGAGATTTGATAATTTTTTTAGATGATGTTAAAATTGAACTTGGAGAGACAATCCTATCTGCAGTCCCATCAAAGCACACACTACAGCCATGTTATCACTTAAAACTGAAGAGTATTTGACAGAGGGGCCAGCCCTTCTTTCTGAACTACCAGAATATTTGCTGAATCACAAGGTATTTCCTGGTATCCTCTTAGAGTGCATAGATCCTGCACTTCACAGGATCATTATCACTACACCCTGATTATTTTTAAAAGCATACTTTTATGCCAATAAAATATGGTAATTCAACTATGCTATGGATGGGTTACAGAGCCTGAAAAGTGCCTGTAATTTCAAATTACAGGTAGTCTCATGAGCACACATTTGGGTGTGTAAAACAGTGCACGGAAATATTGCTGTTAAGAGTTTTAACCAAGATTAAATTGTGCTGGTAATTATTTTAATTGCATATTCTAAGAAAGTAAAAATGTACAAATAAAAGTACCTTTAAGATGTGACGTTTGTTTGATGCAGGCCTTCAAATAAAGAATGGCTGCTTATTTTTCTGATGCTTATTTCAAGCTTATCCAAAAGAGATGATCAGGACTTTGGAAGAGACATGGACAACTGCCTTAAGGTTTAGTGCAGTCTTGAACACAGTGATACAGCAGAAGTAACAGCCACAGAATGGAGTGGGAACTAAAAGCATTACAATAAAATGGAATCATAGGAACATGATGCCATCTGCAACCCGGAATTCTTGCACTGGTGCTAGAGAGCTTAGCATAGAAACACCCAACATGGCTCTATTGCCAAGTACTAGTTTCATGAGTCCTGTCAAGTTTAAGCTCAGTGCTCCATGGCAAGGGTAGAGACCTGAGTAAAGTGCCCTGAAACTCCATCCCTTTCCATAGAAACCAGGATATGAAGAAAAGAGAATAGCACATGCCACCTTCCTGAGACCCCCAGGAAGCTGAGGCATGACCAGCATAACTCGTTCCCTACAGTGACTGCCATGCCAGTAGATTCAGCCAAATGTGTACCCAAGAGAAATTAAATCATAAGGATCTTATTTGCAGTGTAATATAATTCCAGTCTAATCTAATTTAGTATTCTTGAATGCCTTTTGTGTTGTATACTTGATGTCTGAATGCTTCTCTTGATCCTTTTAGACTACAGCTGCCTTCTTAAGGCACTACAGGAAGCAATAGTTACCAGCACCATCTATTCTCTCCTGTCAATACTGTCACAGCGAGGACTCAAACCAGTGCCAGAAGTCCTTCCTCTTTACAAAACACACTGAAATTCATTTAGGTTATATAATGCAGGTTACTGCACAATGGACAGACTTCATCAAGCTGCATCTGAGAATGATCTACAGATGAGAAGAATCATCACATCACCAATACTTTTGTGGAACATATTTTTTTCCCCTACAATTAAATCTGATGTTCTACATGTCTTTGATCAGCATCTTTTGATTCAATTTTGGTAATGTTTCAGAGACTAAATTATTCTTGGGCCTCATCACTGAGGTGCAGTTAAAGAGTGATAACTGCTGTAACAAAACAGCCATGAGCTTTATGCCTCCAGAGGAGTGAGGTGTAGGGTGATTTGTCAGTATACTGAGGGTGAACCAAATGAAATGTAATTGCTCTTCCCTACTAACCATATCCACTAACCCTTATTGATTCCTTGTCATTTTTGGGAGAGGGGAGGAATCTGTGTAGAAATACAATTCTGGACATTCATACATAGTCAAACAAGTAGCACTGGGTACTGTTTTGCTTTCTACAGTAATCCACTTTAAACTCTACCTGAAATATATGTCTGGAAACAAGCAGGAGGAATTAGAGCTACAACATTTACACTCAGCTTACTACAGCCCTATACAGATCATATCCTCATACAGTTTTAACATCACCTACTTGCAACTTCAAGATGCTGCAAAGCAATAGCCTTAAACAAGCAGGACTTCAAAATACTGGTTGAAGAGAAACTCAAGGTTCAGCCTGAGATGTCTTTGAGGTTGTCCTTCCCTCCTTCCACATGAAATCTGCTCAGCTCTCCATCACTTTATTTTTCATCTGTCATCACCTCCTCTTTTGAGCTGATACTCTGAGGCAGAGGACTGCTGCTGTCACTTCTTTGTGGCCTCATCATAGACTTTGTACACCTTCATCCATTTAATATTTTTAATCATAAAAGGTACTAGCAGAATGCAAGATGCTACCAAGAGAAAGAAACAGAAGTGCTGAATATCTGAAATGCTCTTTGACATAACGGTGAATGCCAAAACTTTCATTATCTCCTTGCAGAGTTCAGCTACATCAGACATCTGAAAACAGGTAACATTTAATATTCAGCCAGAAGCTTGTTCTACTGCAGATGTCTATTAAAACTCTATCAAAATCTCCTATTAAAACTGGATTGCAGACACGTTCATTCCAAAATATCATAAAATAAACAAACCCTCAACTAAAAACAAACCCCATAGTTGATCTACACTTGGGAATGAACTTGCCTTGAAAGGCAGATTGACTCAATGGCTTAAAAACTGCCATTTCTAATTTTTATGGCTCTGATCTCCCAAATATCTGGTTTATATTCAAATGGGTGGAGTAGAAGAGAAGCCTGCAGTGTATTGCATCATGTACACATGAGGGTAAACACTATCTGAAGTGGATGAACTGAATTTGGAAGTCCTAAATCATAGTCAGTGTAGGAAGTTTGTTTCTTTCTCCTAAGCAGTGTGTTTATTTAGACTGGTTTTTCATCCAAAGCCATGACATTGTTTCTAAGGAAGTTTACAACTGAAGGCAACTGAGAAAACACAGTAAATCTGTTTGCTATTTGTCTGTGTTCCTGGACAGTGAGAGGAGACAGTTATGTTGTCATGGGAAACACTGGAAGGTACATAGAAGGAGACCTGCCACATGGCTTGAAATCCTTACCAGCCTGGTCATCTGCCCACACAGCTACTAAATTCATCAAGTTACAGAAATTGTGAGATGCCCCCCAAAGTTAAAGAATATTAAAAGGGAGCTACCCACCTAATGCTTCCTGCTCTTCACAGCAGTGTGACAGCAAGGCCACTATTAGACCATTAAGTGTGTTAGATACACTACCAGATGGAATTCAAAGGGGGCAGGACTGTAAGTTACATCCTCCACCACTACCTGCTACCTGCTTAGATTTCTTCCACTCATTCCAAAGTCCTATCATTGTGGACTCCCTGGTGTCCATTAATATCAGGTGTCCCTTATCAACTGTCAAAAAACTATTTGGCCTATTCATAGATTCTTAGATATTAGTGGTTGGAAGGGACCTAGAAGATTATCTAGTCCAACCCCCCTGCCACAGCAGGATCACCTAGACCAAGTCACCCAGGAACAGATCCAGGTAGGTGTTGAGTGTCTCCAGAGATGGAGACTCCACAACCCCCCTGGGCAGCCTGTTCCAGAGCTCTGGCACCCTCACTGAGAA
>JANHFW010009490.1:89759-100357 GCA_027560035.1 Ceyx erithaca | reverse complement strand
TTGATGAGGTCCCCCCTCAGTCTCCTCCAGGCTAAAGAGCCCCAGCTCTCTCAGCCTCTCCTCATAAGGGAGATGCTATCTTAAGAGATCACTTATCCTTCTAATAGTTTAATATTTTATCCAGACCACACTCAGCTGTGAAGTCCTGTATCCTGTAAGCATGGAGCTCCTTCAGGTGGTCCAAGTTGTATTGCTATTTTGGAGAAGTGAAGGTAAGCAATGGAAGAGGAAAAGGAAGACAGTCCACTCAGGCAAACAGGGGGAACTTGACCTTCACAAAACCATTCAGCTAAACATCATTTCAGTATAACAAAAACTTGAAAACTCACATATTCATTTTGGGCTGGTCTGTTTGCATTCAATATATGGTCAAAAACTATGCACTGCTCTGAAGAGTTTACAGCCTAATAAAGCAAGCAAAACGTAATACAGAAATCCCTGTACACTACATCTTATTTTGCAGACAAAGATGTTAGATACACTGTAGTAGAGCTTGGCAATACACCACCCAGTGAGCTCAATCAACAAAGCACAGCTCTCTGAAGTGGGTTTTAATGGAGCCATTTGTAGAGAATCCCACAGAGATGCATAAACACACAGCTCAATGAGTGAGGGCCTTGGAGATTGGATATATTCCTCCTTCATCCAACACTACCCTGCCCTTTCCCATCCTCAATCTCCATGACTTCCTAGCCTGCAGGGACTACATCTGAATGCTACAGGGATGTAAGTAACTTTCAGCCAAGGTAATTATTAATTATCATTACATAGTTTGGTCTGCTCAAATCACTGTCCAGCAATTCATCGGGTGGATTTTTAGTCTTCCACTACATCTGTATTTCTTATGTCCTTTATATCCCACTAGATAGGTAGTAATAGTTGTGCAGTTAAAGCATAACATTGATGTAACAGTATTCATGCCTTAAATTAGCTGATCAGATCTTCTAGGCCAGACATGTTTGGGGGCAATGTACTGTGCTGAGTTGTTTGAATCAGCTTCACATACCTTCAATATTGTGCTCTGTACAAGATACCCACAGACACCAGCTCCAATCATTTCTTTCTTGCATCTTCCATTTATGCAATGCAGACATTTAACAGTGACCAGAATTTTTATTACAAGTGCTCATGGCTAGCAACACAAATGGACATATGTGGACTCAGATGCCTTTAAATGTCTTCACGAGGTCCAGACAAGACCAAGACACTGAAATGAGACCTTCTCATGAGAAGGCAAAATGCTGTGCATATAATATTCAGAAAAGTATAGTGGAAGTACTTATTTACATGGTCATCACAGCAAGAAAAAACTCACTCTAGTCTACAATTACTAGATAAATGCCCTTAATTACATTAGGGAACATATTAAGTTACTGTACTTTACCTTATCCAATACATCTTCCTCCCTATCTCCCTTAAATAACAATTATTTAGATAATGCAGATTAAGATTAATTTAAACTAAATTAAGAGAGCTAGTAAAGGTTAATCGTGTTCTAATAGGATCATGCATTATTTCTACCACAGATTCATTTGCAGTTGAGCCCTCTGCTCATTTTGTTTCAACAAAAGCAAATGGTTTGAGCAGAGCCTGCTGCTGAGGGACAGAGCAGCATCAGCTCTCCTGAGCCAGCTCAGCACTGCCACTAAAGCTGCTCAGGTTGAGGCTGCAGATCCTCCAACACTGTCTCAAGGGTCAGTGGTGCAGCTACACTTGATTACATCTGCCAGGTCCATAATAAACTGTCTGAGGGTTAGGATTCCTTCAGACTGAATTTTGTTGTGGAGTTTATCCCAAATCTTCATAAGTCCTTGAACAGGTTAAAGTAAGAAATCGAGCAGTTACTAGAGCTAAGTCTTATCTTGTACAATCCTGGTTTAGGTTAAAAAAAAAAAGAAGCTGCTGCTGAACTTCTTTCCAAGCATCTGTCATGACAGACAGGTTCTTATGCCTTGTTAACCAAACTAATTCCAGACAAAGTTAGATTTATTAGGTTTTTGCCTTGCTTTTTCACATCAATTCTATTGAATAATTAACATGTGAATAGGCAACAGAGCCTTTCAAAACATCTCTGACCACAGAAGACTAAAACTTATTTTTCCTAAGGTGATAATGATGATGTTTTCTCCCACTTCATAAAAAGGTTATCTTCAATAGTAATGATTATTAGTTAAGTAACTGAATAAAACAAATAAGATTGTATTTGTTTACTTAAATATTCTAATGCAAAGTCAGAAACATTTTTGAAAGCAACTGAAATGAGAGATGATAACTTTTTACACATTTGTGCTGGGTATCAAATTGCAACAGGGCTCAAATAATAGATTTTCTAACTTAAAATATCTATTTTGCTGAATTGTTAATTTCCTCCAAATTAAATCAATATGCAGCCTCTCTCTAGAAGAGGAATCATAGACCCAGAATGTGATTCCAATATGAGAATAACATTGCTACATTTCCATCTCCGGGGAGATCTTCATATGCACAATTTTGAGACCAGATTTTTTTTCAAGCAAGACAATACGTTGAATAATAAGAAGCTGCAAGTGTCAAAAATGAAAGGAGAGGACAAAAGTGAGATCTCTAAAATGAAGTGTTAGGCACTTTCTTTCAAAGTGTAAGAGAAGGCAATTTGCCATGCTGAGTAAGTGCAGGGTTTATTTACTTCATTAATAATCCAGTCTCTCGTCTTCCAAAAGAGTTGCTTAAGGAAAAAAATAAGTAATATGTTCACTTGAACTCTGAGAAGACAGCAATGAAAATATCAGGCTTAAGAGCCAATAAAGAAACACAGACTAGTCCATAAAAATCTAGTGAAAAGGTTTAATTGATTTATAACTATTGCTTTCAAAAAAACTGTGTGTAGTGTTCAATTTGCAATTCAGAACAGAAGCATTCCTGTATCACATTAGGAGAAAGCAGCAGCAATGGGACTTGATACCACAAGTGGCCTTGGCTTAGTTTCCACTGTTAGGTATCTTCAGTTCCAATGTGGAGGACAAAATCCCCAAAACATTCTTTAATCAGAGAGTCTTTAACAAAGAACAAACACTTGAGAAATATCCTTCCTTTTCACTTCATAAGATTTACCTAAAAGACTTGTAAATCTAAGCCACAGTTCCGTGATGCCAGTAACTTCTTCACGACTCTCATTCTTCTTCATTCATTTTTAGATAATTAAAATCACCAACAGAACGACCTAGTAACATTTCCAGCCGAAAGTCTGGAAAGAAGAGGGAATAATCTCAAATTGTTTTATAGAGGGGTCATAGTAAAGACAAACACATGATCCTTATAAAAGCACACTGTGTATTTTCCATCGTACTTAAGGAGATCATCAACCAGCAGACCCACACAAAAGAATATGAGGTTAGCTCAGACAAGTGTAGCACATCTCCAGTGTCAGGTAAAGATCTATCTGGTCCCAGAGAACAGAAGTGATAGATCAGAATAAGCCTAGCCACACTTACTTGATGATGGACCTTGCTAATTAGGATGGTATTAGGCCACCATTTGGCCAACACGTCAGTTACAATTCTCATCTCGGTTTAATAACACCACATTTTAATACTAAATCAAGTGAACTTTCAGTGAAAGCCAAACATCTGTGTGTACACATTCCTTCTGAGGAACACTCTCTCCCTGTGCTGGCAGCAGTTCTTCCCTCTAACCTTTTAGACAGATAGCTCTCAGAGCACTTGAAGAGCTGCAAGCCTCATCAGCATCAGTCCCAACCCAGCAAAGCACCTCAAGCCATGAGTGGAATCAATAACCTTATCCTATAGGATTGCATACACCCACCTTCACATCTTAAAGAGGGCCTGCTGTTCAGATGGCTGCAAACTTTTGTCAAAGTCTGGCTCTCAAATAGTACCAAGTCCCAGCCATTTCTCACTTATTCATTTCTTCATATTCTATAAGCAGACTAATTTGGGACTTGCTAAATGCAGACTCTCCTCTTCAGCTGTCTCTGTGCAAGTGTTTCTTCAAGTCTGGGAAACACATCCTAGAGAAACAGACAAAACCAAAAACACATGAGAATGGAATATCTAATTCCATCATCTCACCAACTAAATTCTCCTCTGATACTATTTACCTGGGTTAGACCCACAAATAACACAACTTTAATCATACTTGAAAGGTCTGCAATAAGAAGGGAACAGAGAGAAAGCATTAACAGCACTAACCCCTGCTGGAGCACAGGCTGCACAAGGGAAAGGCTGCTCACAGAACTAGGCATGTGTTGATCTGCCAGATGCTTGAAAGGCAGGCATACTCCAGAGTTGGTGCCATGGCTTGGGACAACCCCTGGGACACATTCATGGAGCACAGGAACTAGTAGATTTTCTATGAGCTGAAGAAGTAGAGTGCTTTCTCTAGACTAGACATCCCACTGAAATAATGAACTGTGAAGTAGCATCAGCAAAACTTGTGTAAAATTCAATAGGAAAACTCAAAAGCTACTAAGGCATTAAAACACATTATTCCTATTGAGTCACATGTACTGGTACCACTGGGAACCTAAATCATTGCTCATACCAAATCTTGCAAAATGTACATAAAACATGTACCCCAGAAGGGAGCAGCATCAGTGTTTGGGTACATTTCATCTTCCATTTGACACAAAACAGCAGTCACAGGGGGTTTTTTCCCCATTCAGTACAAGAAAATACCCATTATTCTGATTCACTGGAGCCCAGTGCACAGCACTCCACTGCTGAAACTTTGTTTTAATGGGATGATCTTTATATTCACTGTGTATTAGGTCACAACTGGACTTGCCCATAGTATGGTCATAGTCTCACAAAGTAAAGCACATGGATACAGAACTCAGCAGGGCACTCCTAATGCCTTGCCCATCCAAATACACAAAACCTACCCAAGTGGATGTCAGACAGATATTGGTTTCAATCCAGCACTCCCCAGGCAGGCTAACTTCCCATTGATTTCAGTCCTGAAGAACTACAGCTTTAGATAGGGCTGCTCTTCCTGATTAGACAGATTTAGAAGAGTTTAATTACCTTAGATTAATCAAACACTGAAGTCTGGCTGGAGGCTAATACATCCTAATTAACAAAGATTATCTCTAAATATCTATTAAAGGCTAATCTAAGTTATTTTTTTGGCCGCAGAAGCTTATTCGTCAGTAAAAGCAGTTTTAAATAATGAGATCAGAAATTATTTGTAAGCTACATTTAAGAAAAACCTTCTTAAAAACTTAACTCTTTCACCTTCCACATCTAAGGACAATTTACCATTCACCAGCCACAGGACTGTAACTCCAGGTAAAGGATACTTGAAGATTGCAAGCAAATTATTCAGTCCAGTAATGTTTCCAGACTCCCAAGCCTGCCATCAGCTTCAGTGAGACTAGATTAACAAATATTTACATGTCTTTTATATCCCAGTCAAAATATTTAACAACTCAGAGCAGGTGAAAAACTTCAAGTTATATTTTTATATATGCATATAAAGATATATATCTAAATGCCTATTCCAGTTATATGTATCAGTCATAGTATTAGAAAGCATTAGATTTTTCATCTTAGCACAAAAGAGCAATGTGTTTACTCCCTTATATTTGCAGTGCTACCAATTGAACTGCAGAGCTTTCCTCCATCTAGAAAAGGATGAGCCTCCTCTCTTGAAAACAGAAACATCTGTTTTCTCAAGACATCTGCTAAGGAAGCAAGGAGAGCAGGATGTAAAGTGCTTAGTCAAATAGTTTCGAGATAATGAAGAGATAATTAATTACAAGAAAAAAACCCTATAAGATTAAGATCTGCATGTAATTAGCTGTACTCAAAATGCCAAAACACTATGCTCAGAAAAATGTAATTAACGAGTTAGTGAGAATCATCAGGAGCTCTCAAGAAGACAGTGATAAAGGGTGCTGCAATCTGCTCCAAATGTTTACTGGGTGGGACCTGTGGAGCTGGGCTCCCTGCTTCCAGCCAGGCATATGCTGGACCAGTATGTTTGCATGCTGTGCCCAAGCCCCATTAGACCTGGCAGAGCCACAGCCTATGGATTACGAGGCTTGCTCTCAGCCAAAGACAGCTTTACCAGCACAGCTTGACTTGGTCCAAGTGCAACAGCATGGAAATGTATTATGGTTTGGGGCACTTAGAGATGTCCTTGCTGAAGAATACATTGAATCTGATCCTTCACAAGCCAGTCATTGATTATAGGGCTGTGGCAGTCCAAGAAACACGTCCTTTACATTTATTTCACAAGCAAGAGGAGAGATTATGTCCAGTTACTGTTCATACAATGCTGGCTGTTTTTAAACACACGTGGATCAACACTGAAAAATAAAAAGACAAATTACAAAAAAAACAAACGTGGTTTACTGACAGACATGATGGAATTAATTCTACTAGGTCACTTCGTACTGCTACCCACAATGCATCCAAAAGTTTTTTTAACCTGCTTTTGCTTCTTCCCAACTTTGTATCTTCTAACCTTACAATTAAAGTTCTCTGCTCTTTCACTAGATTTTTGTCTTCCAGCAAGGGTGCCAAAGTTACCTGTGACACTCCTAGGAGGAGTGGGAAACTACAGGATGGCCCAGCCTGCAGCAGCTGGTGATCCAGGTGAGCACGAGTGAAATCTTCTCACTCCTTTTATTTATTTTGTTGGTTTGTTTTTATTTTTTAGATTGTTTGGTTGTTATTTTTTCTCAATGGTAATATATTCTCCTACCCTGAAGCAAGGCTAGGAAGGCATTTTCTCCAGTGAGGCATCTACTTAACGGAAGCAAACATTGTGCAGGAGGCTTGCAGCCTGCCAGATGCACCACTCAGACAGGATATTCTCCTACTGTACAGTTATTGCCCAGTGAGGTCATTAAATTCCTCAGTTTCCCTTCTATGTTTATTTTTCATTAAAGATGGTTAAAAAATTTAGGAACTTTTTTTTTTTCCAATGGAAAAACGCTGATTTGTTGAAAAATCTCTACAGGAACTGACACTGTCAAAGAATCTTTCAATGAAAACCAGATACAGAAGACTAGCCAGCCCACCCACAGGCAGGCTCCCGAGGGGGCAGTCCTCTTGGCAGACATCCTGGGCTCAGATTTGCAAAGAAAAACTAGTTGGAAACATGAAAATTTCCACAGCATGGATGTTCCAGTTCCCACACAGCTTCCATGTTAATTGACTGGGTTTTTTTATTAAAAAAAAAAAAAAACAACCAACCCCAAACAACTACCTAGGATGAAGGCTCATTCTCTCAGGAAATGAATGAAAACCAACAGTCAACAGTAGTGTTCACCACTTACCAGGACTAGCCAAATTAAATCCAGGAGGAAAGACTCTACTACTCCTTTCTTTTTGATTGTGATGGTAGAGAAGCACTCATTCTTCAGGAGAAGGGAGGGAAAAAGCTGGTATCTGCTCGTAACAGGGAGGGAAAGAACTGCACAGAGTTGACACAGGTCTCCCTCTTTTGAGATCAAGCCTAATGGGAAGAGACTAAACAATGCAAGATTTGAAGTTTACAGAAACAGCTCTAGCTCAATACACAAAATGAAAAATGAGAGAACTGTCACTTCACATTGACATAACCCCTTCAGGCACTGAGTATTTCTCCTGCAATTTTCAGAAGGCCACTTAGAACATGGTTGTTAAAACAATCTCCCTTCAACTAGCAATGAAACAATTACAGCTATATGAAAGGGTCACTGTTTATTACCACATACAAACAACAGGCCATAGCCTCTTCTTTGTAAATGAAAAGCTGAAATTTTAATATAATCAAACATTCGTGAGATAATTCAGAATTACTTTTTTTTTATGCTCAAACACAAGATGTTTCCAAACAGACAAAATAATTGAGCAAGTTCACTGCTGCTAATTCAGACTGGCCTTTGAGGTGGAGTTATACATTTTCCCTCTGGAAATCTGCTCCATGAAAAGCTTAAATTGAGAATGCTGCTCTCTCCATTTTGCTTTCTGCACTGGCAGCTGACATAGGTATCACATCCATATGGCCACACGTTCTGACGTACGTATGTGCTTATCTTTCCAGTCAGCTGCAGAAGTGTTCCTCTTGGCTAGGCAAGCCCCCTCCAGACATCTGAGCATCTCTCCTGCCTGAACAGATGAGATCCAAAACGAAGGCCATGCTGGTTTCAGGCAGAAAGTCATTAGGTGCTACGACTACCCATGTTGAGTATATTCATTTCAGTCACCACAGGACTTCCAGCTGAAAGGCTTCAACAGGGATCCAGCTCAGAGGAAGGAGAGGAGGTTGTTCCTCCGTAGGAAGCTGGCTAGAGCAGCAAAGCAAGCAGGGCAAGTTGCTTCAGGAAGGCATTTCCTTAGGGGGTACACAGTAACGGGATCTGATCAGTTTTGATTCAGCAGTTTGCTGAATTTTTTTTGTTCTTACTGGACTGCTTTGGTTTTCTGATGTTTATTTTAATAACACTCATCCCCACAACAATAGATCTGCACCCATCTGAAAAGAGCTGGCTGCACATGGATTTCAGAATTTCCATTCCTCTCACAGTATGGCCACAGACATTACCAAGTATGACCTCTGAAAAATATCACTACCTTAAAGTCCCAGATGGAACCACAAACCTACTTAGACCTACATGAGAGAAAAATGACAGTTCTTTTGAATAGTAATAATGTCAAATTAGTACAGTTCTGTCGTTTCTACATCAGTTCATGCAAACAGAAGAAATAGACACAGCACAGATCTGTATCTGATGTGAACTAAAAACAAGTTCAGACTTGACAAGTTACAAGCAGACACAGCTATTCAGGAGGTCACCAAATTAAGATATTCCAGTACTGAAAAAAAAACAACCAAGAAATAAAAACTTCAGTAGTTTCTTTAAGATACTTAGATATAGTAGCAGTCAAACTTTTCTACTGCAAACCAAGCAAATGCTAAAAGCACTTTTGCCATCATGGTAGCAACTCGTGTGATTCTTTTTTTTCAGCTGGTTGATTTTTGTTGTTTTGGGGTTTTATTAAAGAAAGAAATAGTTCTTTCCTCTCTCAGTCAACTCTTGAAAGTCAAGCCTGGTATGTTTAGATACTTCTACACTTCCATACTCATTAGGAAATGTTTTTAATTGTGCAACTTCTGTTATGTGCTGACAGGGATAAGGTTCCAGAACAGGAACTTAATGAAGTCATTATAAAGCTGGAATAAAACTTTCTGAATATCTGAGCACAAAGACAAAAGAAAAAGCATGAGGATGGCCAAGAAAAAGGGTTGACTAGCATCTGATTGAAGGAAGTGTCTTGGCTATAGCCAGTGTAATAAACAGCCACAGTACAAGTTGCATGTTACAGAACTGCTCCTTCCCCCATGCCTGTGCTCACCCTTGCCAGAATCTTTATCCTCTTCTAGCCTCCAAAAACACTCCCAACCCATGTAATCCACATATTCATAGCACCTCCGGATAATACTCCTAATTGCTGCCTCTGATTTGGCATCAAAATAACAACTTAATTTGTCTTTACATTCACATGCAGAACTATTGTTTCCAATGCTGCTACATGCAAAAAAAAATAGACAAAGAAAAAACCCATTATGTCAGCACTGTCACTTTCTGAAGTCATATGAACAGTATGCTGCTGCCTTCTTCAAAGTAGGGAAATATTTTTTCCTCCATCAAGTGAGTGTTATTTGATGAAAGAGAAGCTTTACTAGCTAACAGATAAAGAAGCACTTCCAGCAATGCCTCTCATCTACAGCCAAATGAAGGAGAAGTAAAAGCAATTTGGTTCTCCAGTTAAAAAGTACCAGGAATAATAATAGAAGTGGAACAGATGAAAATATAAAATTTGTTGGCTTTTTTTCTCACGATTGTGTGAGCAGAAAGCACTAAAATTTTATAGTTTACCTGCCCTAATTCAAGAATCATTCCAGCAAAAAAGCATTACTTCAATTGCCAATTATTCCGAGAACCACCTTTGGGTTTGGGCACTCTGACAAAAAAAGTCATCAGTCCCTCTGTTCCACAGCTTTTTTCTTTTCAAGTAATATCCTTGGTGAAATAGCTTGACAGTGCTAATACTGCTGCTTTGGATGAAGTTTGGCACTAAAGGCAAGGCAGAAGATGGAGAAAACAAGAAGGACTTGAGACAATATCCACTTTTCCACTGCTTCTAAGGTGAAGTACACTGACTAGGTGGACTGGGAGTTCCCTCTTCCAAAGACAGTGCCATACAACCTCAGTCAAGAAACAAAAGACATGGAACTTCAGTAACAGATCATTAACTTCTTCATCAGAGAAATTAGAGCTTACTGGCTGGTAATTTTGACTTGTATTTATGGAAACTGTAATAAAGAACTAAAAATTAATAAATAAATGTGATAACTAGGGGAATATGCAGGATAAAACCTAAAGGTTTTTCAAGGATACACAAGTATATGTGCAAAGGTCATATAGTAGACAACTATTCATTTCCAGAAATTTGTTGGCTGGGGCTTTGGGGGGTTTCCATTGTAGGTTTTGGTTTTTTGTTTATTTGTTTGTTTGGGGGGGGGGGGGGGGGTTCCCTTTGGGGTTTTTTTCTTGGTGTTGGGTTTTGGTTTGTATCGGAAGAGCGTCGGGGTGGGGAGGGGGGGTT
>JANHFW010009490.1:69907-89749 GCA_027560035.1 Ceyx erithaca | reverse complement strand
GTTTTTTTGTTTGGTGTGGGGGGTGGGGGTGTTTGGGGTGTTTTTGTTGTGGTTTTTGTTTTTTTTTTGTTTTTTGTGGGGGGGGGGGGGGGGGGGTGTTCACTTTGTGGTTTTTTTCTTGGTGTTGGGTTTTGGTTTTGTGTTTGGCTTTGGTTTTGTTGGTTTTTTGGTTCATGTTTGTTTTGTTTTTATCAAGGCAACAGAATAAGAAAGCAAGCACTCTCCCAGACTGATTTCTGATAAAACATTAAGGAGAAACAATTGCTATAAGTGCTTTGATTTCCTAAAAAGTAGAAGTAAACTGTAAGACTTCCTTGTGAAAATAAGTGCGACTTTCACTGTTCAACGTGGTATCAGTAAGGGGAAAAAACAGTGAGGTTTGCACAATACAGATAAGCACATGAGGAAAACAAATATTTTGCAGAACTAAAGCTAACTGGAAATAGTGACAGGAAAACTTCCCAATCACGAGCTACACGGCAGAGAAATCCAAATTAATGCACACGGAAAAAGAAACAAACTGCATGCCCCTAATAATGGGCTCTGAATGAACCATTCCTCATCAAGGAAGTTCCTTAAGTTCCTTGATCTAGTAGAAAAAACATAGAAAACTGTGGTCTTTTGAATCAGAAGTAGGAAATGTCTCCCCCAGCAGAGGAAAAGCTGTAAAAGATAAGGACTCATCGGTATGGAACAGAGACAGCTTTTTGTTGGATCATGAGGCAGCATGGAAAACTGGTGCTGAGAAAGTCACAGTGATCAATTATCTTCTCCTCAGAAAATGAGAACTAAGGGGGACTTCATGCAATTGTCACGTTTGAAAAAAATATCAAGGAAAGCACTTCAGACAACATGAAACGTGGGACCCACTGCCACAGGATGGTGGAAGAGCCAAATACAGAAAGAAATTCAAAAGAGAGAGAAATTCACAGAGAATTGGTCTGACAGTAGTTCTGAAATACGAAGAACCGTAGTGGATCTTTCAAGTCTTCAAATGGAAAGCTTTTGGAAGTGGGCAGGTGAGGATAAAATTTCTTTTTCCTTTCCTTAAGTTCACAGGAATGCCAGACAGGGATGGTACAGTAAGTAAATGGCTGGACTGACCCAGCACATGACTTTAGTGACTATGCACAGAACACCTCAAGTTCTCTAGAAATGTGCCATTTGCTTTGAAGTTTGCTGATGAAAAGGGCTGTAGGGGCAAAATAGAACAAGGTAGAAACACAGCCTATCTCCCTTTAGAGCTGATAGCTTGAGTTCATCTCAATTTTCCAGAAACCTGGAATTTGACCCTAGGCCATTAATGGTTATGTGGGGGCATGACAGTAAAAGAGAATAGCTGCAGGGAAGCAGAAGAACAATTGCTGGGCGTATGAAAGCAGGACTGGCCCTTAGGATTCTCTTACTCAACACTACTAGCTCAGCATTACAGCTATTAGACTCGAGAGAAAAATCAATTTATAGTAGAAGATACATATCCAAGAAGAGGCTACATTGACAGCAGTTGGACTGGAAATGTTTAAAATACACTCTAACTCTGCTACACTTCCACAAGACTGTTTTCAATGATTCAACTTGATGCATTTCCCCTTAGTCTTGGTGAAATAACATAGAAAGAAAACAAAAAAAGACATAAATACATCTCTTTCAGGATTCTGATTCCCTGTATTTTTTCCTAACACTTAAACATGACTAAAATAAAAGTTTGAGGGTTCTTCCCATCCAGCTTCTTTACCCAGTGTTAAAAAAGTTTAAAAAAATCAAAACAACCAAGACATGGAGAAGAGAGAGTGTCAGCCAACTGTACAAAGCTGACTCTAAAAAGTCATTCATTCATAATGTGCTAGATCATGATGCCCCAAATGCACAGAACCCAGTGTCACAGCATCTCAACTGCTCTTAATGTTTAGACATCATTGAAATATCTACCACGTTTATCTCAACTGTTTTTCAACTACATAGGACAATATGGCTAAGGTTTACAGTTCAAAAGCATGAGCCATAAAAAAACAAGACTAAACAAAACCAGACCTGTCTCCCCAAAAACAGGGTAGGTGATGTCTTCTAGCTCGAGGCAGATGGACTCTCTCAAACAGAACAGCTCTTTCTGCCACCAAGAGGAATTTCACCCTAATTTGACCAATATTTTTAAATATTGGAAAATCCTAACACCCATCCATAATGCTGGAATCACTACACAGCCTTTAATTAGTTTCTGCTGCCATAAATAATTTGCACTTATGCATTATTTCAGGATATTCTTTTTCATTACTGTTTACATTTTTTTTAAATACTGGTGCCCCTACCCTGTTGCTAATTGTTTACTTTCCCCCTCCTCCCTCGTGGAATTTTGTTTGGCCAAGAGCATCTTATTTGTCATGGAAGCCCTGGTGGGAGGTAGGAATCACAGAGCCACAGCAATTAATGATAAACAGACACTATTTACAGATTAGTCTGAGTATCCCACTGACACAAGAAAACATTTTAAACCTTTGTAAAACCTAGAAATATCTTTCCATCTCCTACACATGCCCTCTGCTAGCACTGGGAGAAGAAACATACCATCTACTGACTTTTTACCTACTCCTTAAATCAGAGAGAATCTGGGGGAACTACAGTGAAATTAAGACAAGAAAAGATTCTTATTTTCTTGGGTCACACTGTCACCTCGTGGGAAGCTCAGAGTAGCCAACAACCCCACCACTCTGGCTGCTTATTGATAAGAGACTTGGTCTAGGTGACCCTGCTCAGGCAGGGGGGTTGGACTAGATGATCTTCTAGGTCCCTTCCAGCCCCTAATTTCTGTGATTCTGTGATAAGGATGAAAAGGTTTTCATTCAATACCCTCTCCCAGTGTACATCAGAGCTCTAGAACAAATGCTTATTTGGAAAGCACTAAACCACAATCTATTCATAACAGCTTTGAGCAGCAATGGTGCTATAGGTGTTGTCACAGAGCATAGCCCAGGGATTTCTCTAGGCTTAGGCCAGGCTGTGTCACACAGCCACCTGCATTAGGATCAGCCATCTCTGCAACAAGCAAGAGCAGTAGTAAATTCAATGGGAAGTTTCAGTTTGAAACTATGTTTTGATTCCTTCATCCCAACCTGCCAAAGCTCCATGGTTAATTCACTGACTTGCAGGACCCATTTGAACAAGTGAATCTGTGCTTTCAGATGAAAAATTCCCTCCTTTTCTTTTTTTTTCCTGTAAGCTTGTTGCTACTTTTGTCACATCAGCTGAAGAAATACTCAGATGTGAAGGTGCATACTCTGCCTGTGCAAACAGGTGATAATGCAAGTCTGTTTCTCATTTATCATGGGATAACTTCTTAGAAGTTAGGCTGAATATGGAAGTGAAACAAAGTCAGTCAACTTGGTTTTAATGCACTTGAGCTGCCAAGAAGCAAGAAATGATCCCCATAAGATAAAAGGAGGCAATTAGGATCTGACTTATCTACACTTATGCAACACAGTGAATGAACAGAAAAGGGTATTAAATCAGAACAGGTATTAAATCAGGAAACGTGGTTTGACCAAGGTCACACATCCAGTCAATAGTGAAAATGAGATGAGTTCCCTGCTCCTGACCCTTCACAATCTGACAGACCATGCTCCCTTGGGAACTCTTCCTTACAGGACCTTCCATATGAAGCTTTATTCATGCACAAATAAAGTTTTAAAATAAATAAATCGGCAAAGAATGTTTTTTTGTCATCATTAGCCCAGTACCTGGAGCCTTGTTTACACTAACTTGGTATTCTTCAATCAAAGGAAATCCTACAGGTATTTTTGTCTTCAACAAATACCTAATAAATTCCTGGGACGTACATTATATGGCACATAAATTGATAAATACTTTTGATCATTATCTAGGAGCTACAAAACACAGAGTAGTGTAAAATTCATGCTCACGAGATAAGTGAGAAATCATGAAAGGGAAAAATCATGAAAGCAGCAAAGTGCATAAGCATGTGATTCCTGTAACTTTCATTACATGCACATACAGTGTCTATTTCTCATTTACCAGATGGTACAACAAAGAAAAAGTTCATTTTCTAAACGTCCCATCGTGAAAAAAAGTATTATGCTCACAATTCCAAGACTTGAGATAATCTAGGATAAGAGCTCAAGTTAACAAGCATAACAGCCACTCTGCAGGCTAGGTACAAACCTTCCTAATTGGCGATTTGTATTGTTAAACTGCTTAAAGATCCAGGCAGGAACTTGCATCCACTTGCATTAAGTGGCTGTTCAGTCCATTCTTACCTCTCCTGTGCCATCTGCTGCTCACTAGTTGTTACTGACACTTCGTTCCAGATGCTGACTATTGCTTCCCTGCTCATTGAAAGCTGGACCACTGTGAATTTCAGTAAGGTAAAGACCTAAACCGGAAGAAAAGCAGATAAATGTGGTTTTAAAAAGAAGTTTTACATCTTGCTGTGGAAATACAGCTTGTGGAAAACAACAAACAAAACACTGTCTCCTCATCATCACATGCAAGTGTAATGCACATAGCACACTAATTCCAAAGAATAGGGGTAGAGAAAAGAGACACAGGGAGTCAAACAAAAACTTTGTCATAAACAGTTCCACATTTTTTTCCCAATCCTGTGTTTGGACCCTGTGTGGTATCTTGTCAGAAGAGCTACTAACAGCAAGGGTTACAACAGCTACTAACTACGTGCTTTTTCCCCCTCAAATCTTGGTCCTGGTGTGGACTCTACTTTTCACTTCTCAGTATAGAGCTAGACTGCACTCCCTCTGCCAAGTGAAAAGTTGCTCAAGGCTTCTACTGCAGAAACCCACTGCTGATTTTGTGGTTGAAAGGGCTGACCCCCAAAAAAAATGGACCTACAGCTGTGTCCTACATGGTTCCAACTCTACATGTCATCCTGATTCCAGCCTTAGTCTAAGACAAAATATTTGTTTCCCCAATGAAGTTTGGGATGATGATGATGGATGGACACCACACCACTTTGCCATGGAAAATTTTTTGCTTTTTGGATTTTTTTTTTCCAAAGTAAGCCTGCCTAATCCCTATAAATTTATATATGCACAATTTTAACTGTTTTAAGGACACGTATGAAAGATAAATCAGGAAAATAAAGTCGCATACAGGATCTGAGAAAAATTTGCAGTATATAGAGCAATACTTGACCAGTATTTGTAGAAAAAGTAACAATACAGGCATGAAAAGTCAATATGACCTCTGCTTTAATGTGACATGCCAATTATTAGTCAGAAGAAAGTATTTCATTCAAAGTACAGTCCTATTGTAGATACTGTTAAGTGGCTTCACATCACTGCCTCCCAGTATTCTATAGTCAACCCAACTTCACTATTCTTGGTTGTCCAGCCCTAAGTGCAACATCATCTCAGTAACATAAGAAATTACATAAATCACTCCTGATGGGAACAGCACATTATCCAAATGCCTGTTGTTTCTGAGAGGAGCTCATGCTGAGCTACAAGCAACTCAAAATGAAAGGCAGTCCAAGAGTGGAACTCTGCCAAGCCAGCAAGCTTTCTGAAGTTCAATTTGAACTATCCTTGTCATCCTCACTAGAGAAAACATCTTTTCACATTAGAAATGTTAGAAATCATATTTTTGCCACTGGAAACCTAACAAACTGCTGGGACAGCATTCCCCCTGTCTCCCAAAGTATGGAGCATTTGGGTGTTTTGTTTGTTTTGGGTTGGTTTTTATTTTTCATTGCACCCACTAGTACTTGTCTCATTCCCCACACACCCTCCCTCAGCATCTTCCAGTCTGTCAGAGAAGTCTGAACAAGTGTTGGTGGACAGACCCAAGAAAGAACCAGAAGAAATGTGGTAGGATCTATAAGTGTACTGAGTGCACCCAGATGTAAATAACATTTAAACTATGCCATTTTCTGCTGCTCATTAGGTATGGAGACACAGCATGGCAGACATCTGCACAGGGATCAAGGGCTCTGCCAAAGGAGCATCTGTGAGAAGGGAGTTTGAAAGACAGTAATTTTTCTTCTCTGCTGTGCCAGTGGTCACCCTGAGCATGGCAAAATGCACGAAACTGTTCTCAAGCTGAAGCTCAAGTGTTTCAGCAGCTCTCTCAAAGGATTAAAAGGTGCATTCTAGAAAACTAATAAAAAATTAACAAAGAAATCAAATATGAAATCTCAAAGTATCCAAAATAACCTGAGCATATCTGTTAAGCTTGATTCTGTTGGGCTTTTTTACATTAAACTCAAAGGGGAATCCAGTGTAAAGGGATCATCTCCAGGGAAATAAAAGTGCCAAGCATGAATTTCTCATATTATACAGATTCAATTAAATGGAGATGTCACTTGCTGAGGTTTGTCAATTATCTAGGCAAGCTCCAAGGCTGCCTCTCCTTTATCTTGCTTCAATTACAATTTTCAAGCCAAAAATATCTAGTAATGTGATCTTGGTTTAAATTTACCTTGATTTCCTGAAATCCTTTTTGTTTTCCACCAAGTGCACAGTATTTCTCCTATAGCCTAGATAAGACATGATTCACCAAGTTATTTTAGAAAATACTATATAATCTATTCACAATACAGCCTTAAAAAAAAAAAAAACCAAACCACACAAAATAAAGATTTCTAACACAAGGTGTTTCACGTTGTATTTGCATCAAGGAAAAGCAACCACTGATCATCTAGGACATGATGTTCAGAAGCTTCAGCAGAAAGAGAAAAAGGAGGAGCTGTCCCACACTGTTTTCCTGGGGTGTGGTGAAGGTCTAGTAACAAAATGAGGTTCCCCTGCCTCAGGTTCTGTGTGAGCTAAAAACAGGAACAACTAATCATTGTTCTGAGGAGCTTCCAGAAGAGGTTTAAGACACAGGACAACATTCAGGAACACACACAAAACAGTGCAAGTGTAAATCAACATATCTGGTAATAGCAACAAGATAATGGAGGAATTATCCAACAGGTAGCAGAGTAAGCACTGGTCCATCAGAGCAGAGAGCTGACAGGCTTCCAAGGAAAATAGGGATTTGGGCTTCTTTCTTCCTTGACTAAATCACCTCCCATATTCTCCTTCTGCCTCCTCCTGAATTCTTTTCTTTCTACCATTTTGATAAAACACAGACTTCTTCTGATCAAAACTAAGTCCTCCATTTGGGCAATCCCTTGGCAGTAACAGTGCATTGCCATTTGTAATGGTTCTGCCCAAGCTCCACACCAAAAATTCTCACTACAGCAAGCTATCACCTCCCAAAAATGTCTTTCCAAAGGAAGGTATTCACCCAGAGTAGCTGAACAAGCAGCACTTCTCTGTGGGAATACTCAGTCCTCAAGAGTCATTTGAGTACAAGCAACCCTCAGTACAACTGTAGCAACAATGATTAAAGACCATTGTTGGTCTTCAACCAACAATAGACCCTCTTTTGCAAGAATAAATCATCTACTAATTCAGTGTCCAAGAGTATTTGTTTTCTGTGTGCCAGTATTGCAATACATACAGCTCTACATGCCATATGTTCAGTTTGAAACTATGGCCAGCCTGCCCATTTTACAAGCTTTAAAATTATGGGACTATATTTATATTCATTTGAAATCACAATGGTGGCAGCTCTAGCTCAGCATGAGTGTAAAGGGAAAACCTTTACATACAAATATTAGTAATTAACTGGTTCTCTGTGTGTATATATGTACACACAGACCAGTAACTTAGAGGCCTGCTTACATTCTTTCATTCCTCATAAAAAAGGTTTCATTCCTTCTTCTAGTTTTCTCTGTTTCACCCTGCTAATCCCAACCAAGAAAACACTGCAACCTGTGCTTCCTCAGCAAGTTCCTATTTCTACTTCCTTTTTCAATGACTATTTTTAATATCTTTAATATCTAAACAGACACTGCTATAAAAACCTAAAGTATGCTGAGGATATGAAGGTTGACATTTAGTTATTTGTACAACATCAGCATAATACCACACATTAGTACTGTTGTTAGAAAATATTTCACTGACAGAAGTGTGTGACATATTATGACAACATCTGGCATTTTCTGAAAAATAATGGAGTTCATTTTCTTATCCCCTAAGCAGACTTGATGAAATGTAGCAGTTCCTGGAGTATCAGTAACACACACATACAAAAATCACAGCAACTACAGTTCCTCTGGTATTGAGTATTTTCAATCCTGTTGCCAGCTTAAAAGTAAATGGCCAGGCTCTGATGTGGCTTCCACTGAAAGCATCCTAACTGAAATCAAGGGGATTCTACTGGGTGCAAGTCAAAGCAGAATTCAGCCCAAAGGTTCTGACAGCAAAAAAAAAAATAAAATTATGTTAGGTTTCCAAGCCTCACAGAAGCTTGTTTTTCATGGCTTCCTCCCCTGCCCCTGTGGATGTTTAACATATTCTTTGGCTGAAAGAAATAAAAAAGTCTCAGGTCCTTTTTTGTTCAACTGAAACCACACAAGTTTGGAGAATCTCACACAAACAGACACGGGAGAGCCTTTGGTAAAAAACTGCAGACAACAGTTCTCATTTTTTGTTACATTGGAAAAATAAGCTTTGCTTGTTTTCCTAACTGTTCCCTCTTCTCTTATAAGCTCAGCCACCCAAGGTCTTCACAAAGAGAGGAGAGGTTAATAGTTTAAAGCACAGGGCTACATTTTTCCCATAGGGATGCTGGAGAAGAGCACACAGACATTCACCTGACAATAGAATTTTTCTCCCTGGGGCAGAATCTCTGAAGTCACTAATTCTTTGTATATTCCTCAAATTGCTTTTCCACAGAGTTTTGCCAAGAGTAGTTAACCTTGATGTTTGGTTAAGTTAATTACAACTTGCCCAGATGACTTGAGAAAATGCTTTTCTGTGTTGTAATTAGAAAAAGCCCACATTCTTTCTTCTACAAGGTTGTGTGTGACCCAAAATGAAGCAGAAGCAGCACTGTCACTTGAATTATTATTATGACATGACTAATATGAGGATGCATCCATGCAATAAGCACACAGAAAAACAAAACAAGGATTATGGACCTAGTGGGAAGGAGAACTGCATATATTTGAGCATAATAAGGTTAAAGGATTTAGGGTCAAGACGTTAAGCTCAGTAAGTGTTAATCCCTTTACTTTCACTCCAGTACAGAGCAGCAGCCTCTGATCCTCAGATCACAGAAAGTGATGAACGATGCTTTTGCAAAACGAGAGCTTCATCCTCACATGCTACTCAGAAAAACCTCTTCTTAACTCCAGTGGAAATATCACTTGGCTTAGGGGAAGCAGGATCAAGTCATTTCATTTTAATGAACAGAAAACTCTTCAGACTCTACTTCAGCTCCTTGAAGGGGAGGGAAAAAAAAATGCTATAACAGAATAACTACAATCGAAAGTCTGAAACTAATGCTCGTGGTAACCTCAAACCTGGCTTGTGTTTTGTGGGCTATAAAATCCAACTTGCACAGAGTAATTATAGAGAGCTCACTCCAAAGAGGTGCATAATATACCTGGTAAGAGCTCTGCAGGCCCTGTCTTGGGTGCAGTAACCAGCAATTTACAGTACTACATGATCCAAACTGCAGACACTGTGGGCAATGGGATTAGATCATAAGATCAAACAATCAATCAGTAACTTCATTCTCCTGAGAGACAAGAAAAAAAAACCCAAACCAACTCCAAACCCTCCTGCCATAACAAAACTCAATATCAGGACTACCATGTGGAAGGCATGTGAAATTGTCTTATTCTGCAGTGTTCTTACTTCATTTATCCCTCCAGTAACTTCTAGATTAATTCAGTGATACCAAAAACAAGAACTAGGAGAACAGGCATCCCATAAACACCACAACAAGCCAGAATATTTTATGTTTCAAGCTCTTGGTCTGCCTGTTCTACATTATGCACGTTTCTGCTGTTTGAATTAGCCAAGTGAATCAAGCATTAGGATTTCATAGCCTTGAACAACAAAATTATAAAGATAATATAATGGATAAATAATAATGGATAAAGGAGAGTTGGTTAGACCTTTAATCCTCTTTAACGTGTAAAACCAGGACATAAATCTGTAGTATCCATCCCTGGAATTTCATAGCTGATTTTCTAAGATATATATTCTGTAGGTAAATGATCAAGAGTGAATTATTTTAAGCTTTCAAGAGCTCTGAATGTTCAAACTAAACCAAATTTTGCTCAACTTCTACCATTTTTTCCTCTTTGTTACAGTAGGTTTCAGAGCTCACATCTCAAAAGGAGGGGAATTTACACAAAGCAAAGCCAGCAAAGATGGAAGGACACAGCAGTGGAAGCAACAACCACTTTGCACCCCTAGGGAGAAGCTGCTGGATAACTTGCAGTCCCCAGGGTTGACACCAAAGAGTTGGTGTTTCTCTTTTTTTGAAGTGGAACTTTGAGTTATTATCACAGTTATTATGTGATGCACTATGCATTGCCAATGTGAAGTTGGCTTCAGTGTGTATCTTTCTTTTCCACTGCATCAGAGTAGGATCTCAGTTTACACAGTTCCTAATTTACCAATCCTGTTAGTGGTATGTGTGCCTAATGGGGATTTTGACAGTAAAACAGTCTTGTTAATAGCTCATGATTTATTACACTATTCACCACTTCCTTAAATCTTTTTTTATTTCAGAAAAATAGATATTTAATAGCTGAATTGTATTTTCCTAGGCTCTCCACCAGCATTACTAGGCTGTATCCAACCCTCTTCAGTGACAGCTGTAAATGATATAAGGAGAGGAAAAATTTGATGAGGAACCTATAACACAATATTTGAGTGATGTAAGAAAAATACTGAGAATGGGAAAGACAAGAAAAAAATCCATTTTCTCAGTAAGGATGAAACCATTTACACAGGATGCTTCTTAGTACAGCCAAACTCAAAGTCTGGATCAAGGACTGCAAGTTATCCCTGCAACAAGGAGGGACTGCCATCATCAACAGCATCTAGAATCTGTACACAAACAACTCAAGGCAGCTAACATAAGCAGTTGAAAGGGAAAGGACAGTAATATGAACATGACACTAGAAGAAAGAAAGGAAGGAAAGAAAATTAAGTGCCTGTTTTCATCTGTTTCATAGCTACATCCATCTACAAACTGCAATATAGGGAAACACACAAAGTGACAGCATTAGATCACGACCACTCACCCTAAAACAGGGCCCTGAACAGCAAACAAAAACACCACAAAAATACCCATCCAAAATGTCTAAAGTGATGCACTTCAAACATCCCTGTCCACGATTCCATGTGTATTCTTCACTCCTTTCAGAACAGCCTGTTCCACTTCCAGTTTCCCAGTTCCATACCCCACACCAGATATTGTCAGCACTGTTGCTATGCACTCATCATCTCCATTTTGCCAAGTCACTTGTTGCAGAGAAACCCATTCACCTTTTGGCTTAGTTTAATACTTTTTTTCCTTTCACAATCCATTTTCTCTTTCGTTTCATCCTCTGCAACTCCAAGGTCCATTTCTTCCATCTGTCCCAACACACCTGCCAGGCATCACCTTCAATTTCCTTCTCAGTTCCATTCTTGAGCCCTTACTGGCTCTTTATTACTTAGCCCTACACATACACACCTTGCACTCACACTTGAGAGATCATCTATAAAGGCACTTTTTTTTTTTAACTGTACCCTGGATCCTATTTTATTTATAAGATTGTGTGTTAAAAAATACCTTAAAACAAAAGAGAACTGTAGAAGCTCTGGATCAGAAGCACCACTCTGGGCCTGATCCTCCACAGCCTCAATTGTGGGCAGCCTGCATGCCTGTGGAAAGTGCATTCCAGTTCCCCGAGACTGCTGGGAATTGATAATAGCAAAAGCAGGGCTATTCTCATATATCACTGTGTCATCTATCCACAAGATACAATGGAGTGCTGAGAGTATTCCTCCGTTGTTTCTTTTCTAAAGGAAGCAACTGGTTTCTAGAAAATACTGAGGAGCTTTTAATTCCCTCAGCTTTGACATGGGTCAGACACCCTGGCTGCTCAGTTACATGTTACACAATTAGGATCTATGACTTCAAGCTACTATATTTCAGGTTTGAGGCTACCTTTTCCTACATAATACTGCTAACAGACCTAGAATTAAAAACCAAAAGACTCAAATTTTCCTTTTACCCACACAGAACAAACAGCTGTATCAGCTCCCCACTAGTGCAGCAAGTTTCAACCCACATTCCATTTAGGCAAAGAGCTCTGAGTGCTTCTCTTCCTTCAAAAAGCACTGGAGGGGCAAGTGCTACAGGAGCCTGTGTTAAATGACAACACTGAAACTAATTTAACAAGATTTAAAAGAAATAAGGAGGTGAATTAAGAACAAGACTTGAATTTCTTCTTAATAACCAAAAAACCTGTGCTGACAGGTAGCTGGTCATTTCAAAGGTCCTCACAGTGACATTACACATGGGTACATGCTTCTCCTTGTACACTGATGCCAGAGAAGCATATGGTGAACTATCCAGGCAGGGTAAAAGTCTCCTTGGGAACTGGCTTACATAACATCTGCACAATCCTGAAGCAAAAAGCATGGTGATGGGTCACAGAGACCAGGCACCTGTTCTTGAAACCTCTGCTGCAAAGACTCTGTTGGAGGACAAGGCAGAACTGCGTGTCAAGATGTGCAGCCACTGGCTTCTCTCTCATCCCTTTGAATTGGATGCACTGCTAAAATCCCACCTCTTCCCTACTAAAATCCCAAAATCCCACCTCTTCCCTCGAAATGAATGAAAATGGATGTATTTCAACACATTAGGAGAGCTCCAAGGAGCCAAGTGGCCTGTACAACCTTTCATTTCATTTTAGTAAGATACTCTAGGTACAGCTTAACTGTAATTACCCTGTTCAGTGTTATTTCACTTGCTCTGAAATGGCAGCTGGAAGGCCACTGACCAAGGGACTAAGATCTTTAACTTTGGTGCATTTTCTTTTTGCATTCATAGTATTTATTCAATCACTTCTCATAGCAGCCAGAACAGCTGTAACTTATCAGTAGTACAGGTTAAAAACTCATATGTGCATTTGATTAGTTAACTGGGCATTTGTTTTCTGCACAACATGGGTAAAATGTAGAAATTCCAAAGGTGTGCCCCCTGTACAGCTGTTATTGCCTAAGACATGCAGGAGACACCCAAGATCAGAGCTCTTTCATGAGACTTGTTTACAATTGGTATTTTTCAAGGTCATCCAGTGAGTGAATGTCATTTTGGACCAGAAGAAGAAAAAAAGTGTGCATTGTAACAAGACCTGCAGGACAAGGGTTTGATTCTTTGATACCAGCAACTTCTGCACTTGATTATCACACACATTCCTGAGTTAGACAAAACAAATAACTAAAGATAACCCCTTATAAATGAGTAGAATATGGAAAAATAAATCTATAAATGCTTAAGATAGTTAACTGGAAAAATGTTCCTACATACACTTCTTATGTAGTCTATGATTTCTGGGTTTAAAATATAGTAACATAAAATTAAATCTTATAATGTACTTTTGTAAGTTTCCTAATATTTTAAAGCCAGATGATTCCATCTGAATTGTCAAAAAGATGTAAAAATCACTCTTCCACAGATATAAATAGAAAAGAATAAATATCTCAAGATTAACCTTCTTGTGCAAGCATCAACTCTGTAGAGCAATCTTTCTTTGGGTAAAAAAAATTCCTGCACATGACAAAACTGCCAAAGCACAAGATAATTTGAAGAAAACTGCCGAGCAGCAGACAAGAGTTTTTGCTAATCTTAAACAAGCCCTTTAAGCAACACGGATTATGAAAAGACCTCAGTTTCAGGCCAGGAATAGATGAAGACCTCAGCAAGAAAGGAAATAACTTTCCTCTGGACTTTCTTTGCAATCTTTTCCCAGAGCTGCACTGGTGGTAAAGCAGTTGGCTGTATCAGTTTCTACTATGGGGAACTGTGCTGGATGACAGACAGGCAGCCACATCCAGACATTCTGCCTGGTTGCAAAAGTTGTGTATTTTGTGCCGTTGAGAACCACCCTTTGAAGTAGAGCTGCTAAGAATAGTCAACATTTACCCTGTCATAGCAGCAAAAACACATCTAGGACAAATAAAAACTTGCTGCTTCATTTTTTTTTTATACCAGCTCTGGAGATACTAGAGCAAACCAGTACCAGTGTAAACTTATGACCAGAGAAACCTCATGGAGGGATGCAGCACCAATGAAAAAGCTACTGGGGAGAAAAAAAGTTCCCTCATCCCTTAAGCATCCAACTGCTAGACCTTTGCTCCTAAGCAGCAAAATCTCACATCCTTATATCATGTTTCCTTTCTGTAGGACAACAAAAAACCTTCTGTCCAACATCCTTCAAACCTAAAAGTTATGCAGCTTAGTATCATAAAAAACTTGGGGTAATGATGAAACCAACCCATGATTTGCAGATGCACCAAGTGGCTTCCAAATAGTTAACAGTGAACTAGCCTTGACAAGCTTTGGAAGGTCTGATCTGAATTGCATTTTCCTGAATATAATTGCTTCTAAACAGAGATAATGTTAAACAACTGTTCCTCTGCTTGGCAGGCTTTCAGGATGCTTCCCAGGGCTGTAATGCTATCATCTCCTCCCCTTCACGTAGCACACAAAGCTCCATATTTGTGTTCACATCTACACAGACACACACATGCTTCACTGGCCCCAGAAACACTCCAGAACTCTGCTCTCATTGTCATCCAGTGCAGAGGCATGGCCCAGAATTAGCTATAGCATGACATGCTCTCTAAGCTGCTCTCTGGGTCTTCAGAGCACCAACAACACAACACTGCCTCCTCATCCTCCACCACTTCGTGGTGTGTGACCTCTTGGAGGGGTTTCCTGGCTCATAGTCCATCAGCAAGTTTCAGAATCATCACAACTCACGGGGGTTGTGCAGGTGACACAACCTTGATTTGCCTGTCTATGGCCTTATCCCTTCAGGGCTGACACACAGGGAGCTGTGGAGATGGCTCAGCCCTGAGTTGTCCATAAGCCCCCAGCCCAAACAGGGCAGTGCTGCACCACACGAAGAAATGAGACATGAGCTGAACCTTGAAATTCCTTAACAAATAATATCCTGAATCTCAATTCAAACCACAATTTGGCTTCCTGAGAAATTAAGAGAAGGAGAGACTGGGGGCATGAGTGGTGGTTTCAGATGACAGCTTATGCTATCCAATTGGCATCATCCCACCAGCCGTAGTTTTGCCACAAGCACCTGGAGGGTTTCAGCCACAGCCTTGTGTAATCAAACTGTATCATCAGTCACATAAACCAGAGGATAAAAGTGCTGGGTTTTGGTTTGATCTGTTGGGAGTTGCCTCTCCAACACTCACTGGAATGGAGACTCTTGCCCCTTGGTCAGGGCATCGGCCAAGGTGACTTTTCCTAAGATTGAGAGCCCTTACCTGGAGTGGTGAGGGAATATTTAGCATGCTGGAAGTCTGCAAGCATGGCTGATTAACTAACACACGTGTAATATTTACCACACCTTCTAATATGTTGCAGTGTGTTCTTGCTTTTCAATTGTAATAGTGCATTCTTCCAAAGTATCCAAAAATAACCTGCATTTGTGGTCTTAGATTTCAACCAGATGGTTTGCTTGGGCCTTCCAGTTAAACCTGCAAGTTCTAATAAATCATTTGCATAAACCCCACACTCCAGTCTCTTTTCTCCACACCTCTCCAGATGGGATTGCTACGTGGCAATTACAGAACCCAGCATAACAGAATACACTGGGGGAGGGCTGAGGCAAAAAATGAGCCATTGCTGCTCCTGGTCATAACATCACGTGGTGCTTGACCAGGTCCACCCAAGGCACTCAGGCATTTGCTTCCCCTCGTGTTTGAGGGGAAGAAAATCTGATCTCACAATCTCACAATTGTCTCACAATCTTTTATCAGCTGAAGGGCTGAATAAGAGGAATAGGAGCCAGATCAGAACATAAAACTGCATAAGCAATTGTGGACTATTGTAAATGGTACTCGTGCTTTGAAACAAAATGGAGCTGAGTATAGGAAGCTGGTGGTAAACACTGAAATACTGCAAGTTATGGCAAAGCTTCCTCTGGAAGAGGAAATACCCAAATAGCAAATATTTACAAGGTGAGGCCACAGCTATTTCTTCTGAAGTCAACCCCATTAAGTAAAATAGCAAACTTTTCCACATAAAGAAAAGGCACCAAGAAGAGTCATTTGAGAGCCTTAACATCTATGAAGATAAACTACCAGAATCACTCGAGTATTTATCTCAATTCAAGTCATAACTCCCGTTCTGCATTTTCACCCTCACTTTCTTTCCTGTCTACTATAAATTTTCTATGAATCATAAAAACTGGAATCCAAATAATGCCTTAAACCTCTGAAAATCCTGGGTGGTCAGTGAATGTTTCCTCTATTTTTTTTTCGGTTGAGTTTTGTTTGGGTTTTTTTTACTACAAAGTGTTCTGAAATGCTTTATTCCTTTAACTTGCAAATACAATTTATGAACTTCTTTTGCATGTTCCTATAGGCAGAGAAGCAGAAACCATGCACTTACCAGTGACAGCTTCTGGCACGTGTACTTGGAAAAAAATTATCCCATTTGAGCATTTCCTAAGCAGTCTTTTCTGTTAGGAGTCAAACAGAAGGGCACAGAGCACATTCTTGTTCTAAGATTGGGGCAGAGTAATTTATGAAGAAGAACCTGAGTAAATAATTTCCTTTGGAGGTAGTTTGTCCTTCAGGGTAACACCATTGATTCCGAGTTATACTGGCTCAGATGATTTTCCACTGATTGAAGGAAGAGTTCAAGCAACATGCTTTCCCTTCACTCACTATGGACACTTTTAAACACATACAGTTTCTAAGTGTGAAGAAGATAAATTTATTTATTACTTCATGTATTAAAAGCACTCAACACATGGCAAGAGGCTTTAGAAGCATCTATAACACGCAAGATGCTTTGCCTTGGAAAACAGTTACTGATAAGCTTGACATTTGACAAAACACTTTCCAACTTGGAGTGTTACTTGGGAGGAAAACAAAAAAACCAAACCAAACCAAAACAAAACAAAAACACACACCCTCAAGAGTTTCTAAAAGATCTTAAAATGAAGATGTGAACAATTACTGCAGACAACATTCTGTTTAGAGAGACAAGTCACTGTGTATCAGAAAGAATTAAACTAAAAGGAGGACTCAGATGGTGAAGTACTAAAGGGGCTTCAGGATTATGGAATTCTTCAGTGAAAATACCTGCTCAAAGCAACAGAGTTGTCAGTAATCAAAAAAGACAGTTAATGGATTAACTAACCTAAGGCCGTGTTGTTGTTGATTTACTTGGCACTCAAAATTTGGGGAGATGACAGAGGGGGGGAACATACATAAGTGTAAATAAGATGTAAAAATAGTCTTGAGAAAAATGACTGAACTTATAGAAAACATCATACAAACACTAGTTCCTAAGTGAATTAATGAAGCAGGAGTTGATAGAAAATATGCTATAATTTAATTTAAAATTATCACAGCACAACAACGGGCCAGATTTGCCATTCCAACTTCTCTATTAACTTCACTTGGCACTTAAACCTTAGATTTTTCTATTCTTAGAATTAGTTTCACTGATGTTTGAGGGATATTTTTATGATAAATGAGAATTCATCTATATGAGAAGAAAACCTACAGAACAAGAACTCTAAAGAAACATCCACAGTAAAGGTGGAGTTTTTCCTCATGGTCTCCACAAACATTTCTGCATCAAAAGTATTATCTTGCTCTGCCTCCATATCTCATTTGCACTGGCACTCCAATTAGGAGTGTACACCAGTTTTCAGCTATCATGCATTTAAAAATTGTTCCTAGGGAGCAACTGTGTACACAAAGTATTAGTGCAGAACTAACACATTGTTTGAAGTTGTACAAATAAAAAGTCCTCATTAGTCAAGAAGATTAAAAATAAAGCTTTAGTTTGAATTTGTTACACTCCCTGGAGAAAGTAAGCCAATTTTCATTAACATGCAAGCTACTTATATGTGTCTACTTCCCAAAACCAAGAACTTGAGAAGGACAAAAAAATAAAATAAAAGTAGGAAACCACATAAGGATCCGCCCATCTTGGGTCAGTGATTAATGAAATGGAAATGTTAATGCAGCTCAGAAGTGGCCATATCACATGGAAGTTTTAAAAAATAAATTTCAAGTTGTTTCCAAGAAATTGTGCCCATTAATAATTTGAGACCTCACTTGAAACAGGAGAGGCATAAGGAAAGTATCTGGAAACTGATGGTATTGATTAGACTACACCATTGGAAGTTCCTCACAGCAGCCACGATCCATCTAAGGAAATCACTAAGAACTGAATTCCAGTAAGGACAAAAATCATTTTTAAAATCGATGTATAATTTTTTTTCAAGAGTTCTTGCCAACACCACAGTAGATCAAATGAAACCATGAGTTTCTCAGCCCCTCACGCCATATTAGATTTCTTCAACATCTGTACAGTTTTTTTTTGTTTGACATTCTTTGTATCTCAAGATACCTCAAGACTCTTAATAATGCTAATTCTTCTTACTAGTAATAGTTGGGTTTCTGCTATACAGCTTTGTTCTCTTGAGAGTGGTGTATCAAAAAGAGATGAAAATATTATATTGAATAAAGACATAAAACAGTATCTTTAGTATCTTTGGATAATGCCTAGAAGGGCAAATTAAGATTGCAACAGTAATTATTCCACTAAAGGGCATTTGAATACAGCAGCCTGCTTCTACAAAGACACAACTGTCTCAAAGAGAAATAATTTGGAATATAATTAACAGAGGTCAACTTCCCACAGACCTGTACTGGAGATAAAAATATTGTTCTCACTCGCTGTACCTTACTGGAAACCAAGGTAAATGGCTACATGAAATTCAGAAGAAAGATGGAATTTGGACAAAGAATGAATAATTTTTATTAAAAGAACTAACCAGGGAAACTGGGAAATGAGCAGCAGCTTGCATTGCTGTAAGCCTCACAGTAAAATGCTTTAAAGGTTCATGGAAAAACAGAAAGCTGGGGAAGTCATGAGGCTCTGCAGAGGAGCCTCCCCCCTCTCCACTGCCCAGAGGTCAGTCACCTAACCTAGTAAAGCACTATGATTAAAGAGAGAGATATAAAAGCTATGATCCATCATCTTTTTTTTCCCCATCCCTTTAGTCTCAGTCTCTTTGCTACAAGCATGAGCAGATGTAAAACACAGATCTGATTGATTACATCACCAGTCTTTCCCATGCAACTGTCTCATTATTGGGCCTTAAGCTTGTCAAGGAAAAGCCTAATACACTGCAACTGGCACATTCTTTGTTGTCAGTGAGGTAAAAGTTCAGCTACACTGGTCTTGCACTTGGTAACTGTGGTACTGTTGCTAGAAGACACAGGGCTGAGACAGCCAAAATACCCTGTCAGCAGAAAATCCTGCACTGCTATATTGATTTTTAGGCCTCATTGTTTAAGACTTGCAGCTCCAGGCCTTATCAAACAACATGCTATACAGTTATTTTCATTGTTGGCATGTTATTTTTCAAATCTCCTTCTAACTAGCCAGCTGCAAAGCACTGAGGAGCTCTTCAGATGTGTGTCAGAGATGGAGGAAGGCTCAGAGCAAGATAGGCAAAGTTGGGTTAAGTCAGGATGTTTCAAGGGAGCCTGTCTCCATATGTTTCACCAAGCACAGCTGCTTTATTTGGGAGTAACTTTTGTACATGAGTGTAAGATTGCCTGTGAGACAGGAGGTCAGAGAAAGCAATTTTATGGTTCTTGTTTTCATTGGCAGTTGTAGAAGGCTACAGCACTTTATGACTTCACTCTGCATGTGCTGTGATAGCTGGCTGTTTTTGTACCACTACCTTAGAAG
>JANHFW010009490.1:0-69807 GCA_027560035.1 Ceyx erithaca | reverse complement strand
AGAAGGCTACAGCACTTTATGACTTCACTCTGCATGTGCTGTGATAGCTGGCTGTTTTTGTACCACTACCTTAGAAGTGTCTCTTAGAAGAAAGCATTTCCTCATGGTTTGGAGGTCTCATAAAACCACATGACTTGCTACCTACTTCAAGTAAAGCACATGAGAAGTTAGATCAACCAGTCTTTATAAGCTTGTTGTGAATCAGGTTCCAAGAGACATTGCAAATCTGATCAGTCCTGTTGGTTAATCCAACACTCTCCAATGGTTGTTTTGCATTTCCAAGAACTTTTCTTTTATTAAAAACTTAGAGTAACTACCAGCCAAGCAGCTAATATTCTCCTTGACAGAAAGTCTTGTCCAAACCAACAGAGACAGAAGCAATTCTCAAAATAACTAAGCTCCCCCCATTTGGAGCCTGTGTCAATCAAGCTCTCCTCAATATATTTTACCAAAGTCAAAGAACAGCTGCATAATTCCAAGCATAGGCTTAAAAATATTTCTCTCAAAAGTCATTCCTCTGTTGTACTTAACTTTTTCAAGGCCCATCAGAGGTAGAATTCAGACTAGGGGAGAAAAGGTGCCTCAGCAATGTACCCAGCTCACATTAGAAAGCATTTTCTCAAGATTTTTAGCAGAAGTAATTTTACATTTGAAATGTAATTGTGATTTAGTGATACTTGAAAACAAAACCAATTTGTAAGTCTTTATGTCACTGAGTCTATGTAAATTTTCTTTCCATTGCCCAGGAACTGCTCAGTTTACAACAGGAGATCACTCAGAAGAGGAAGACTCCCAGTGCTACATGTTGCATCTAGCACAGAACACACTTTGCCAGCAGGTTTTCTTTAATTTTAATTATTTTTAATATTATTAATTTTTGATTATTTTTATTCTTGTTGGATGGCATGCCTTGACTAAGGAAAGCTGCTCTGTACTGAGATGTAAAAAGTATCTACACGACACAGGGCAGATGAGAATTTCAGACTATCAGAGGCAGAACTTCTAAGCCAGGCTGCAAAAGCAGCAGCAAACAGCTACAAGGTTGTACATGATGGGATTTAGTTCTACTAAATAGAACTAATTCTTTCCCCTTGGATAAGCATAATTTAGGTCCTGCACAGCGAGTTACATGTCCAACTGGTCAGCTTCAAGGACAAGTTTTCTTAAAGTTTGAAGATCAAAAATGTTTGCATACAGCTCTGAAAAAAATATTCAGACTGTTTTAAACTAATCACGACAAAAAGAATGTTTTTAAGAGGAACACCTGTTAACTTGCTGAAGCAAAGAGCACCAAAGTAGATCCACAGAAATACTTGGGAATAAAACATCTTATCTGCCCATCTCCCACCCATTTCGTGATAAGAAAAACAATCAGGAATTAATAGCAAGCTGAAGTCTTAAGCATTATTTATTTTATCTGCTGACTTAGGGCATGATCCATCCCCAACAGAAATTAATGGTAAACTCCCATTGAGTTCAGCAAGAGCAAGATTAAATCCCTGGTCTCTTTCCTCCCACTAGCCTCCCTAGAGAAGCTGACAACTCATGAAGTTTAATTACTATCTTTCAGTTAAAAATAATGGTTAAAAAAAAAAGCAGCACACTATAGTTATTGCATATTTCTTTTCCCAATCCTTGCCCAGGGTTCTGATTTTTACTTGGAAACCTCAACAGGAAAAACAGAGAAAAAACCCATGACACATTACAAGTCTGACCAGCATAAAGCCTGCCTTGGGCCTCATTTACCAAGCAGACACTTTTGTATTTAGTATCCTTTTTAAATCACATTAACTCAACTGCAAGCTGCTTTCCTCCCCCATTGTCACTCCATTCCCAACACCTTTTCCATACTAATGTATGCACATTCTGTGAGGACTGCCAGTATGCAGCATCCCCCTCACCTTGGCAATTGGCAGCTGTCATCCATCACTCCATCAAATGCTACATGTCAGCTAGAAAGCACTTGTTTTTCTTAGGCAAGTCAATCTTCTGAGCATCCAATCTTCAAGTCATCAATCTGGTCAAAACACTAGAAAAACTCATTTGGGTGAAATCTTACTTGATCCTCTATTTTCTTTTTGTAGTGGTTAATAACAGGGCAGAAATAATCCATAATCATTACACAGCTGCTTGCAGACTCTTCATTGGATACTGATTAATAGAGGGAACCCCACAGGGACTGGTGAGGTTTAGCACAGGTACCCCTTGTCATTATACCCACCAGGAGCATGCAGCTGTCATACACATTCAAACTTTCCTTCAGGTAACCACTATGACCTAAACATGAAGTTAAGAGCTGACAAGGAGTGATGCTCATTTCACTGTTGACCTGATAACCAACAGATTTCTCCAAATCACTCTTGCAATCAGATAATAGTCATTTGCTCAGGATAAACTCAAGCACCTGAGACACCAAGATGTCTTGAGTTTAATACTCAATACTCTGTGTATCAGTTGTCTTGGTATAGTTGTCATGTATGGCAGGATAGCAGGACACCTTTGCTATCAAGCAAAATGGAAACAAAGCTCTGCTGAAACTGAGCATCAGACTGAGCCAATGTTACCCAACACACCACTGCTCCAATGAGACACTTTTTAACCCCAGGCTGAACTTGGATGAAATCAGATCAGCACAAACTCATTCTTTCCATAACGCTTTCCTCTTTAAAAATAAGGTGTCAATGGATTTCTTCAGCCAATATGCTCATTATTGAGCCTGTATATTCTACTCTCTGCCTCCAGGTAGCCCTGTGAGCATAATTTCAGTGATTTGTTAGCTTTTTGCATACTTAATCTGTCCCATGAAACAGAGTTTTTCCACTCCACCCTTTGGATAAATCAAAAGGAAGCCATTTTAAAATGTTCAGATCAAACATAAAAGTTACAGGGGAAAAAAAGAAAATAAGAAAAATGTACACCGAACAGACAAAGAAAGAAGCCAACTGAGAACAAGAGAGGATAACAACAAAAACTCAATGGAGTCATGAGTCTTGAATGAGAGACCTGTGCAGGTAGTTACAACAGAATCTGATGACAAAAGGACTTTTACCACGTTAAATACATCACAAGACCTTTTACAAGCAGGATAATAAAGCAGAAGCTTGCCTCTTAAAAGTTAATTTGACTCATACAGCAACCTGTGAGAACTCAGGGAACATAAATATTACTAAGTAAAATAATAAAACAGGCCTCCATTCACACTAAGGGAAGAGGGTATCATATGTGGCACGTTTTAATGTCAAATGAGCACTTTGGAAGGTGCCTTGGTAGAACACCACATTTCCATTCTCACCTCAGCTAATCCCAGCATGTAATGCAGGGAACATGTGTTTGTCCCTGGGAAAGCTACTCTGAGGCAGCATCAAAGACTGGGATAATTGTCTCAAGTAGATGGCACATGCTGTTGGGCTCCTGGTCTGTCATCTGATCAATGCCTGGTGAGAGACTGGAGTTTCATTTGATTAGGCTTAAATGCCAAGAATTATGTGTCAGATTCATTTCTAACTTCTATCTGCCCAGAGAAATGTTGATTTCTCCTGGAATGAACAGTAGAAAAATGAATTGGCAACGACTTAGCACTAACTTCAACAGCAAGGATGGGCACCAACCTGTTTTCTCTGGGTATTCCTGATAGGAAAAGCAACATTCAGAACTGTTGTGGCCTGATGGTTCTTCATCATCGTGGTAGACTTTGAGGAAAAGTTTCAAACAAGAACTCCCCAAAAATAATGCAACAGTTCATCTTTCCAGTCAACTTTTATTGTGCTTTATCTGCTTGTTACCACTAAGTGAAAACAATGGCTTTTAAATGCAACTGGGTGATAACATTGCTGTTTGTTCTCACATCTCAGTTCAGATATGGAAGTTGAGTTCTGGCTTGTACAAGAAAGCTGTAAGAAAACAAAACATGACATCCTCAGCACTTAATCTCACCTGTACAATAAAACTCAGAGACACCAAACAGACCTTTTCATAACTGGGTACTGGAACCAGTTTCAAACAGCACAGTTTAAAGCTGGGGCAGGGGATGACACACAAAGCAAAACAAGAAAAGCTAAGCTCAGATCTCAAATTCAGCATCTCCACAGACACTGGCTCCAGCTCTAGCAAATCTAGCCATCAGCTCTTCCAGAACAGTTCCTTGGCTGATCTACTACAATGAAAAGTTAATTCCTACACAGGTAAAAAAAAGCCTGCACCCAGATTTAGGTACCCAAAATGAACAAATTCAGCAGAAATTAAAGATACTAAGCAAATACAAACGGGACCACCTCCAGATCACAAGGCATATAGACTCTGTGGGCTACAGAAAAGCTCCCTTCAAGCCTAACTACCAACTTCATCTCCACACAACCAAGGCAAAAAGAAACCTTTATTAACCTTTTCCACAGACTGAAATCTATGTATATTCTGAAATAAAAATTAACTTTATCATATGCAGGCATTTATACATTTTTTTTAATTTATCCTATGGCTTTTTCTTAGTGAAAAATGTTAGATATTTTCAGAAACCTATTGTATTACATTTTTTTCCCCCCATTTACACTTCAGTATAATCACATTCAAAGCTTTTGGACTCTCTCAGCCTTGTTTAATCCAAGTAATTTTCCAAGGTGAACAGGCTGTGCAATGGCAATTAGAGGATAGCACAGCCAAAAGTGAGACTTTCCAGTTCAGCTTTGCAGCACAACTAAGTGATGCAATAACTCTCCTTTAAAGGAAGAAAAGTAATGGCAGTAAGACTGAATAGCCAAACTAAGAATTCTAGAGGTCCTAAGACAATACCTTAACTCTTGCTGGCAATTTACCCAAGACAAGGGCACTCCTGACATTCACAGGAGCTGTGCTTCTGTTCACTCAACACATTCAGAATTTTGGCAGTATTTAATGTCTTCACCTAGTTTGCCTTCACTTAGGCTTTGACTTCATAAGGTACTGTATTTTCCACAAGGTTAAAGAGTGTTCACATTTCCAGTGGTGCTCAAAGCCAGTTGAACTTAATCACCCTGGGAAGTTCAAAAATCTCACTAACTTTGAAATTAAAACAGAAAAACCATATGGCTTTTACATGAGCTCTCTTATGTGCATTTGCATAATCCATGACTGATCACTGTTGCACATTGGTGATGTCACAGAACACACTAAATACAGCACATGCCAGCATCTGTACTCACACTGATGTGTGTCCTACTCAGCAAAAGCAACTGCCTCCTCTATAAACTCTGTCACCTGTTTATTCCCCTACAAAAAAACTCCATTATGGATTTGAGATTTTTACTGCCCACTCCATTTCTGACCTGATCATGACTTGAAAAGCTGCTTCTAATAGTCAGAGCATTGTAAAATGGTTTTGGTTGAAGAGTCAGTCTATGATTTTATGAAATGTGGTTAAACTCTGCAAGAAAATCCAGCAGCCTACACACTCACAGGCTGCATTATCATGCAGAAGCAAAAGATGTGTTTGGAAACACATTTGAAGTTTGAGTTTTACTAGACTGACACATTTTATCATGTCAGCATGGCTTTTATGAACAAAAAGGAAAAAAAAACAACAAATAAGGAAACCTGCACAAACAGAACTGCCCTAAAACCTGTCTTGTGGAACTGCATCCTTCCAAACAAATCCAGGATTCCCAATTTGACTTCACACAATCTGCTGCTAGACTCACAGAAGGCTCATTTCAGAGAAAACAAAACAGACTTGATAGTCTATTAGGATGAATTGTGAAGTTAAAATAAAAGAGTCTTTGTAAGCCTAGCTCAGCATCTAAACACCAGCTGAACTCCACCACATAATCCAAATCAGAAATTCTAGGGAAAATACCTCTATACATTAACACGAGACACATTTGTCTCTCTTACCTGAACAAGGGCTTCATCTGCAAAAGACCAGAGTACCTTTCACCTCAGAAGCCCTTCTGTTATTAAATTTACATTACAGTCCAGCCTCTAACAATTAGCTTCTATGATTAAAAACAATTCCTGCAGTCTGTCTGGAACTGGGGCACTATGTGTCATCATGCGAGTTGTTCCTTTGCTAACTGGAGTCCTGCACTCAAACCCAGGATCTTCCTAAGGACTGAGGTGCTGAAAGCAGCAGCACAACTGGTGCTATCCCTGACTAGCCAGGAGTGCCCTTCCAAAGAGGATTTTAGCAACAGTTCCAGGCAAATTTGGTAACCCATCATCCATACTACTGTACTGTGAACCAGCAGCCTATAAATCCCTTCTCAGGGGCATATCCCTATGGGAAAGGGCATGCAAGCTTCCATATGGTGGTGATATATCATGGGATTTTTTAAAAGGCATACTATAACTTGGACTTATTTACTGTTCTCTCTCTTCATATATGTAAACAAAGAAAAGCTTAAAAGGTTACATTCCTTCCTACTCCTTGCTATGTTATTTAAACCAAACTGAAAGTTTAGCCACATAAACATCTGTCATCTGTCCTTAATTCTTGGTACTTTCTCTTTCTTCTTCAGAAAATTAAATACCCAGATGTGTCTGCCTAATAAAATGGCTGCTGAATCATCTCTTTTTTTTCCACAAAAGCTACAAAAACGATGATAGGGAAGAGTAAGGGGAGAATCTTATCAAAACAGAACAACTACAGAGAAGTTCAACGTGCTGAACACTGACCATATCCTAAACAGGCTTCCTGGATCTGCCACCACATGCAATAAAGCACCAAGTAAAGTAAGGTACTATTTCATTTTCATTTAGTTCTTAAAAGCTTGAATTCACATAAGAACATAAAAGACATCAACCAATTTGTACAAATCACATCTAGGAAGACACACATAAAAGGTTCTGTGAACACATCCTAAGGAACAAAACAAAATTATTCAAAAATTCTTTCACTTTTCTCCCCAGCTCTCCAATGCAAACACAAAGAATCAAAAGAAAAAAAAAAGGCCAATTCCACTATCAAGTAAACCAAATAATGGGACATCTTCAATCCTCCCTTCTTGCCAATCCCTTTCTTCAGCATAAATCATTTGCTCAACTTAATCACTCTTAATTTGCCTTGGTGAGGAAAAACTAGCAGTCTACTAGAACAACGGGAGACATGAGACTCATGGGAAAATCCAACCTTCAAAGCAGGGTCTTTCAACCCAAAGCATTCTCTGGGTGTGCAGGTCAGACAGGTCCGAGCTGGGGACTGGCATCAGGCACATAGCACAGCTGTATTTTTCACAGGAGAGAGCCCAGCATGTAGAGGAGAAGAGTCACAGCACATTGCAGCCAGCCTCTTGCCTTGGAAAACTGAATCTTATGTCAGACCATACCTGGAGGTACAAGCAGAAACACTGCTTTAGCAGAAAAACCACCCATCCTATGGACAGGGAACTGCCTGCTGACAGCTTTGAGTCTAGACATACAGATGAGGCACGTTGCCATTACTGACTTTAAAGCTTTTATCTCGTTATATTCAGACCACCCTTAAGGTGTCATGAACATTTTACAGCAACAAAAAATGTGTGTTCATAAATTTCAGTTTCAAAAGTCAGTTATCTAAATAGATTTGTTTGTTCTTACAAAGATCCAAGTAAGTCTTTAGCCCACTAACAGAAAAAGATGGCTTACAGGTACCATAAAAACATTTCAAGTGAAGAAATCCTTCATCTGAACCCAGATGAGAACAATAAAAAGGGGTAATTAAATTGATGCAAGGTATTTAATGTATCATCACTGTTGTTAGAGCAGGGATGAATTTGGCTAGAGCAGGAAACAGGGTACCAAATAAAATTTTTTGATTTGGTTTCCATGGAGCACTGTGTCTCTGGAGAAGATGGAAGGAAAGAGCAGAACTTGATCCCATGCTCTTTGAGCACATAGGAGTCAATTGTTCATTCTACTCCTTTTGAAAGGATTGGGAATTTAATTTAAGTTCTTCATCTGAGTAGCTGGCTGGAATGACATACAAATAAAATCAAAGCTGTCATGGCTCCACTGGCATGGAAAGAATATCCCCGAGAGCTGTAGCTCCTTTTTCTATGAAGGGAAGATGGGAGTGTAACAATAGCCCTAATTAGGTGCCACTAGAGAATTTGCTTGTTTTCTTTTCCATCCTGGAATGTACAAAGACAATAAGCTTTAGCCAATGAGTTCTTTTTCTTTCACACAAGGTAGTTTGAGGTGAGAGTGCACATTCCAAGTTAGTGGTCTTGGACTATGAGATCAGGAAAGGGATGTTATTTTTGAAGAGACTGCAGAAGACATTTTTGAACACAGAAGGAATGGGAAGTCCAAGGAACATGACTCTCAAGCTCTAGCAATTCACAGAGAACAGGGAGGATCGTGCATGACTTTCTGTTCATTTCCTCTGCCAGAGGTTACCAGCCCCACCACAGAAGTGGCAGAACAGGTGCTACACCTACCCCTCAGCTGAGGATCTTCAGGCTGTACATGAATGCAGCTGCCATCAGCTCCAGTTTACATTACTGTGGGAGACTGAGAACTGTGATTCACGACCCCTGTTGGAGTTAGCTGCAGTGGCTAAAGAGAGGGCCTCCCCCACAGCTCCTCAGCCAACACGGCTCCATCTCCCACGGATCATCAATCAGAGTCGAGGGGGGAACAGATTAGGAAAAAGAAGTAAGACAGGAAATAGGGAAGAAGAAAGAGAATAAAGAAGTGAGGTTAGGAAAGGAAAGAGCATTAGTAGACAGAAGGATGCCAAGAAAAAAAGGGATAGGAATTTGTTAGAGTGTTTCTCAAAAACCTACATTTAGAGTCAGTAGAGAAACGAGGCATCTCACATTAATACCTCAGAGTTATTGGTTACCTTCAGGGTTGATTTCAGAAAGAGCCAGTAACAAGCCGTGTGAATCAATGATCATTATGGAATTGTATAAAAAATGGTCAGCAAAATCAGTGAAAAAGCTTCCATCTGGGATGTGGATATCCCACGCTCCAGGATGAAGTGGGTTTACACCCTAAAGATTTAATAACATCAGCATGGAAAAGGTTATTAACTGACTGAATAAGCAATTAAGAAGTTTCCAAGTGATGCACAAGAGAAATTAGCACCTTCAAAGCATAAGGCAGCAAGCAATGGCTTGGTAGGAAGAAAGGCAAAAGCCCTTCTTGCTTGAGGTAATGAATGATAAATTAACAGGCTGGGGGGAAATTTTTCAGTTGAAATGATTCTAAAGGTGAACAGGGACCAAACATGGAAAAAGAATCTGTCAGCTTCAGGCTCCATTCAGTGAATGTAACCTGAAGACATAAAGACTTAGTGAAAAATGGAGACCTTGGTTATAAATGCTGCCAGGCAATTGCCAACTTGTCATTTGACACATACAGAGTAAAGGCAACCATCAGATCTAAGTGCTTCTTAGTGAGTATGTTGGAGCATTTTTTCATCCCCTTCTGTTCCTCTGTATCTACAAATTTGCATATGTGCTTTATTTCAGGATTTGTAAATAAATACTTACTTAATTTTAGCTTACCTTTTGTTGGGAGTTACTACAAGGAGGGCTGAGCCCTAAGGCTTTCATTTCCTAGGGTAGGGCCATCCTGAAAAGCTGCACCTTACATATCTATCTGGGAGGCAGCCACGAAGCCCTGCATGTGGTTCTTTGTCTCTGCAGGCAACAGACTCTGCTTGAGAGCTGGCAAATGGAGCTTGCAAGGAAAAATGTGTCTTTGGGTGACCACTGGTGGCCAGGAGAGCTCCCGGGTATGTGGCAAGACAATGACTCCATTTCAAGGGTCTTGTGGGACATGACAGAGTGTCCAAAATGAAACAGTGTGGTGAAAGACTCATGACGTGCTGCTGCAGAACATAAAAACTCCCCCTGTCTTCAACAGTGCCAGAAGTTGGCCTCAAGCTGTAGTCCAAAGAACTAGAACTAGCCTTTCTGCATTACAGCAGATGAAATTAAAGGCCAAGAAGGAGAGAATTGGAGACAGCTAAGAATGCAGATAAGAAGCCAAACAGGCATCACAAGAAGCAGAGCACAGGAGGTGAATGGGACTGACAACCACAGTCAGTTGGCTGAGATGAAAGGACATAACCAGCAGAGTTAGGAACAGCTTTCCAAATCACACAGCCTGTAATTCACCCTGCAAAGATGGAGCCTTCTGACAGTTTATGCAGCATCCACAAAGTAGTGGAAGACTGGTAGGTATCTGGTTTATTTTTCTAGCTGAAAGGGAGAAACTGTCCATTTTCAACAGTGGAGACCAGGCATTTTATCAAATTACACTCCAGTTCAAAATATTTTACTAAGAAAATTTTTAATTACTCCAGCAATGAACAGCCAGTAATTCCAGAGCTTCAAAGAGCAGAACAATAAAAGTCTTATATAGAAATATTTGCTATGTGGTGTACCTGTGCCAAGAAGAGGATTGAGATCTTATGTGGTGGGAGACGAGGCAGTTGTTGTACTCATTAAGTTACTTTGAGTCAGGGTATCCCAGATCCTCAGGAAACAGTTGATTTAAATGTGGGGATGATGACACATTCAGCACTAACCTCTCAGGAGAAAAATCAGAAACTTCAGCATCAGCAGATGGGCAAGGGAGGGAGCAGTGAAATAATTCCCACATGCATTTCCTATCCCTTAAGCAATCTGGGGAAAACATCCACAGTATTACCATGGAGTATCACACTGATTAAAGCAAGAACAAAAGTCATTGTGCCACGTGTTGTGCCATGCCACATGGTCAGCCAGCAGAGCCAGGAGTGGTCTCAGTGAGGTAGCCTGAATTCTGCATAGAAGGTACTACAGGGAAGCCAGTAAATCCACCAGAGATCTGAGGTGGGAGGAAGAGATGGGATTCTGCCAGAGAAGCTGTATTTGCTGGTAGCCCAGTGAGGGACTGTTCATTTGAGCACAGCCTTGATCCAAGCAGTTGTTTCTGGTGCTGCTCTGTGCTCTGCAGCCTCTAGAAATTAAATGCGCTCGCATAGTGTCACCCAAGAAGTGACAAGTGTCAGTGTGAGCCAGCCCATGGTTCCTAGATGCTACATCTGGACCTGGGTGAGTTCTTGGAAGTCCATGACCATTTTCCCATCCATGGGAGCATGCTCTTGTGACAGCTCTGGCTCCACTGAGACAGCTCAGGCCTGCTTGCCTCATGCTGCAGGAGAGCAGCTCGGTGGCTTCCAGGTGACCTGCAGAGGCACAGTCAGGCACCAGTTTCCTGAAGTCAACCTGCCACCCCACACTTTTATGTCCCCAAGTCTTTTATAAAGTTAATCCACAGTCCTTAAGAGTGAGCTGTACTGAATGCTCACCTACCACCTCGTGCCTACATCTTCAGAGTGGGAATGTTGGCAGGAAGTAGCCATTCTCTTTCTTCTGTTAGTTGCTGAATGGTAGGATACAGTCTTGTTTGCCTTCCAAAAAGTGTCCTTTGTTCTTCTGGTGAATTTATATAGATCAAGTAGTGACACTTTTGTATAGGAGAGTCTTAACATTTGGGGAGTTCATGGGCAGGGCTGGAAAAATACAATTCCTGCTCAGTAAGCATTAGCCTTTTTCTACTTCTTTCCTTCCTAAAATTTACAGTCACTTCTATCCACCTTTCATCTGCTCAAGGAAAAAAAAAAGAAAAAAAGAAAAAAAAAAGAGCCTTTTCTTATGCTCTTTGCTTAAACAAAACCAGGCTTTCACATAGAAAGAGATTCATACCCTAGTACCAAGATAATAGGTGAGATGTGTGTCCAAAAGTCCCCCTACTGTGTGCTTAGCATTCATGGGTGGTCGAAGCTGTAACTGAGCTACCTCACCATGGTGCAGCAAGAATTCAGAGATTTATTTTATGCAATTGGCATCCTAGTTATACTTTTCAGTCCACTGTATCTCAGCACATTAGAGTATTTAATCACAACATACTGTACCTACAGCACAGCTCCACCATGGTCATTTAGCACATGAAAGGCAAAGGAGGGGAAGGAGATGGGAGAAAAAGGGAAAGAGGTGGTTTGCTTTTGTAAAATTTAATTCTCACTTGATTGAAAAACAGTTTTCTGATCATTGTCTTCCTCCTATTTCCAGCTCTTGTCAAAATCTTCTCATTGCACCTCTTCAACTCAGCATCTCATTTAGTCTTGACCTTCTGAAAGATAACCATTGCTTCCTAATAGTGAAGTTGTTTACCCTTGACATAAATTCTGCACTAATCTCACTGTCTTTTAACTGCCTAAATGCTTCATAATTGCTCTTTCTTAACTTCAAACTGCTGGCAGCATCAACTATTTTCTTGGTTCACAGGCTGTATTGCTGCACCTTCTGAATATTCAGCAGCTCTACCCTTGGCTATCAAATGTAAATACTTCTTTACCTGCCATGTTGTGAACATCTCTGCACGTGGACTTGCAGAGTACTTGTTTCCCAATTCTTCTCTACTAGTGCCAGTCCCTCCAGTTCTCTGATTCTTCTCTTGTGAGTCCTATGGCTAGGCCTGTCTAGTTAGCAACAACACAGACTTTACTAAGACCTGGTATCTATTCATGCAAATCTTAACTCTTTCTGGAAAATATCGAGTGAGAGGATTTTTAAACATATATCCATGGTAGTTTCCTGGGAAATTTGTCTTTCTATTTTGGTCTGTAATGGAAACTGCAGCTCTCCAGAACAGGTAGAGCTTTCTTATCTGTGCCTTGTAGCATGCCAAGTACGTTGTCAGTACTTGACAAATAATCACTGCCTGCACAGAATGTTCTTCCTACCTGACAGCTGATCACTGAAAACTTCATAACCCCAGGAATTCAGCCCAACAGCAAACCAGTGAAGTCTGGAAAAAGCAAATAATAATTTGAGGAAAGCTCATCTCTTTCTCAGCTGTTTCTGGAACCAGAAACAAAGATAAAAACAAACAAGCAAACAAAAATGCAAACAACTGTAACTAGCCTAAAATCATAAATCCTTCCACTCTTATCTTAGTAACTAAAAAGTAGTTTTTAAGAGAAGCTTGGCTTCTCTTCCAACCTGTGGGTGTGGGCTCCAGGGTGACCACCCCTGTAGTGGGGGTTTATTTCATGTGTTTCCATCAGGGCACTTAAGCTTTTCTCCTTTTTTCTATAGGAGTAATTCTCATTTAATAATACCAAATATAATGGCAAATGAATAGCTGATCTGGCACATAAAAACTTACAGAAGCCAAAATAAGGAGAATAAAAAAAAACTAAGCATGACTCACACACAAGAGATTAGAGATCATCATGGAACAAAGACCATTGCTGCTAATCACTTGGTGCAAGTACACTCCTACATGTGCAGAAACTATTTTTATATATATATATATTACTCTTCTGAGGAACAGATTTGTCCTTGCATGCATAAAAGAAGAGTGGGCTGCATTCTTGGTTTTCTGGCCTCTTAACAATATTAAAAGTAACACGTATTCTCAACTTTCAAGATTTAAAAGTTCTCTTCTGAGAGCTTAGGCTGGTGCTTATGCAAGAGAGAAATGCTGCTGCCCCTGCTCAATAATTGCTAGGAGTACCCAGAGAGGAACATGCTCATGGGTCATACAGTGTGAACCAAGAGCCAAGACTTTTCCACACACTGACACGTCATATTCCCCTGAATCTGGTTAGCATTCAGAGCACTAACCTTGCTGAGCTCCCTTTACCCTTCCTCTGGCTTTGATGAATGAGAGAGTGGATGATGCCAGTGCAGAGGGAGCTGCAGAAGCAGGGACTGGCACAGCCATGGAAGGATAGGGAGGGTCAGGCACACAGAAAATGCTGTTCATCTAAGGGCTTCTTGGTGTCTATTGTGTGGAAAAAGGGCAGGCCAGTGATAGGATCCAATCAATGTAATGCACTTACATTCACAGACGTGTAAAGACCAAAATACTCTATGAAGCCAAAAGCACACAGAAAACTGCTTGTTTCAACAGTAATTCCCCCAGAAGATTGTAAATCTCGGGGACTATTCATCCTGCCTGCTATTTGGCCACACCATGGGCAGCTCCAACACATGCAATTAATGTCAAGAAGATGACTAGCACAAATGCTGCTGCCTTCTTGCTTTCTTTTCTGCTTGACTTGCTTGTTACTTCCAGAGTGCATCAAAAGATGTAAGGAGAACCCTCTCACTCTGTCTGTTCCCCATCACAATCATCCTCACCATTACTGTAATCACATCACCCCCAAGGGGGAAAATAAACCAAAACCAACAACTAAAACACTAAGTGTTTTCCTGGATAGAAGAAATTATCTCAATTCATCAGCACCGTGATTTCATTATTGCACAACAGTCAATAAAAAGATAACTTTATGGACTTAAAACCCATCAGCAGCTGGAAGTATCCCAAGGAAATGGGAGTTGAGACCACTCACAACCCATTATCATTTACAGAGTAAAGGGCAGTCAAAGCATTAAATCCATCTTTTCATCTTGTTTATCCCAAAGAGAAAATTCAAGATATATCTAACTCCTGTTCATTTTCTCCCAAACAAGGAACTGCTGCACTGACTGTAAGCTGGAGGGAAGGAGCCTAACATGCTTCAAATGCAATGATGCTTGAAAAGTTTCGTTCAGCAGAGATTGTTCCATACAACTGTATGTGGCTGGATTTTCCAAAAGGTAACAAACAGGCAGTGAAATGAGTTTGTGTTCATGTACACTTGGCTCAGCAGGCTGTGGCTTAGCCCCATAGGTAAACTCAGATTTGACACGGGTTAAAATAAAATACTCCTTGGCGACTGGTCGGAGTAACTGAAATCTTACTCTTGGAGGACTGGCTAAGGAAGGGTCCAGATCCAATTCTTCCACAGGCACTGCAACTGGAACAGAGCTGCTCTGTCAGTGCCCAGCTCCATCAATCCTGTCTGATCTGTCTGAGTTTCGCTAAGAAAACAAAGTAAGGAAGCCCCGAGACACACAGACATAACATAAATAAAAAAATACATTCACATTTCCAACTGTCCACACATTCTCAAGCAGGTTGCACCTACGTTCTATTACTCAGCATGTGGTTTCAATTGGAACAACAATGCACGTTTGTTCAAGTGTGTGCTGGCTGTGAACTGCACCCCTGGAGTGTTTAAACACACCATGGCCTGTGGCTGCCTCGTGGGGTCAACTATCTGCCATCTGCCTGCTACGTTATGGTCAGTATAATCTTAGAGATTACCCAAGAAGCAGCCCCAGACTCTTTGATGTCATGAAGGAGTATTTATAGACACTCTGCATACACCATGTCTTGTTCATAAGGTAGAAGTCCAAGGAAAAGTGTGAAAAAGAAAGAAGCTAGCAAGAAAAAAAAGAATATCTAGTTTTTTCCATTCTCTTCGCATATTCGGTTTACTAAATTAAATAATTGTTTTACACTACTCTCCTAAAACTGAATTTAAGTATTTTTCACTCATTCTTACAAATAACTGGTTGTGAAAGTTGCCTTGCCCTGCAGAACTGTTTGCACTGAGTATCACTGCAGGTTTTTTTCAGAAATGCTTGCTCTCATCAAGTTTCCAGGTTTATTTTATCCTCACAGATATAGGATATTGCCAACATTTGCACTAATAGCTGGTGGAACTTTATAGCAGGGACACAAAGAATACAACAGACCTCACTGAAAAGGTATAGCCAATGTAAAGCATCAGTGTAGAAGTCAGCAAGAGAAGGAAAAGAATTTAAACCATGTTTTCCAGGTGTGCTCCACCCCTGGTTGACACCATTACAGACCTTTCCCAACCTAAAGCTTTTTAATGAATTTTCTCCAGACTCTTCATTCTAAACATCCATTTAACTTACATATAATTTTTTTGCAACTTAGGTTTTGAATGAAATCTTGCTGCTAGACATCTGTCTTCAAAAAACCCTTGACCTCACATTTTGGAAGGGGAATCTGAAATTAAACAATGAGATGACCAACATATGTGACAGTATAATTAAAAACAGCACGATAATGCCTGCTCAAAAAAAAAACAAATTAAAGCTCTGCCATCTCCCTCAACTGTGGTATTTCCTAACATTCAAACAATCAACATTGTAATCTTTATAATAAGTTTTAGAATGTAAAAACCATAATTTTTACAGGAGGCAGGGAAGAGAGGGTTATTTATGGAGTTAAACAGTGTGAACTAGTAGTTCAGGGCACTTTTTTTTAACCCTTCTAGTTCCAAAAAACTAATTTCTGAACATACTCTTCTCTGATTGATGCATCATAAAAAGTCAGCATGAAAATGTTCCTAACACAATTACAACTTCAGTGAATGAAGTCCTTAAAAGTTTCATAGAAAAAAAAAAACAAAACAAAAAAAAAACAACAAACAAACAAAAACAAACAACCCAAAGCTAAAGATTTTATGCCCATCTCCATTACAAAATATTCCTTCCTACCCCACAGGCTTTTGGGCCTCTTATGACCCCTAGCTCTCCTCGTGCTCATTAAAGGGCTACACAGAGACGGTCAAGGGGCTCTATTTGTTATTTAAACTTAGGCCAAACATTTCCAAAGAAAACCCCAGAAAGAAAGGACAGATTTAAAGGTTTATTCACCTTTAAAGAATGTTCTCTTTATCACAAAGCAGTGGGTTTTTCTTCAAGAGCCTTGAATGTAGAGCTCAGAGAAGATGAGCACTTCTTCTGCTAATGTTTCCATACCCTTGAGATGAAGAGTACAAACTTGAAATGTGAATAAATATCAATTGTACCACCATGAATGAGAGACTTTATAGAAGCCAAACAACAACAACACACCCCAGCATTTTCTTACTGCTAGATTTCTCTTAGTTTTACTGCATTTATCTTTTCTACCTCAACCTGTCTCCTGCAGGATGTGGGGCTTGGAGAAGGTGGGTGGGGAAAGAACCAAGATGCAGGTTCATTCTTAATACAAACATAGGCACTGCCCATGACAGCAAACCCTCCAAGCAGTGGACAGTCAGTGTGTGCATATGGTGGGTGTTACTGTCACCTCCCCAAATCACTGATGATAACAGGGCACTCAAATTGCTCTTACACTGGGCAAAGTGGCTGGCAGTGGGTTTAATATCCAGCCAGGGTGAAAAATTAATGACTGGTGATTATAGAGTTCTCTTTCTGTTATTCCTATTGCTTTAACAGATGAAAACAGTAGATATAAATTAACAGGTCTTGGCATGTCCAGTAACACTGTTGTTGAGCCAAGCAGACAGAGCTTTAAACACCCCAGAGCTCTGTCCATAGTTTTTTTCTTTCTAGGTGGCTCATTACACACCCCAGCCAGGCACTGCTGTGTCTGAGCTTAAACAGGAGCTGTTGCACACTCAGCAGTTTTAAAAATCAGGCTTATTTTTAAGCATCCAAAAATGATAGAGGAGATATAGTCTGAGCCAGTATATTTTTCAATCCCAGCTTAAACATCCATGCAAAAAAAAACCAAAAGGGAAACAATGGGAAAAACTTGTTGAGATGTACATCACTGCTTTTGAAGTCTGAAGAGAGGTTGATGACACAAGCACCTCAGGATGTGGTTCTGCACTGCAAGTCTTTCACCTGGCAAAGCTCTCTTATGACACTTCCACCCTAGGTATGCCAAGACAGTACTGAGAGATTGCTGCTTCATTAATTGCAGCAATTCACATGGCTTTGTGACTGTCAGGTAATATGCTTTTGAGTTCATTCTTTTTCTGTCTTTTAAACTACATTATTTCAAAGATGAGGATATGAGGGGGAATTGGAATAGCTTAAGTCACCACAAGACAGGGCTGCTTTCCCAGTGGGTCGTCTGCTCACACAATTCCTTCCATATTCCCACACACCCACTGTTGCTCTTGCCTTTTCAGTAGCAACAGGAGCTCCACAAGGGAATAAAATTAATAATTTGGACAGCAGAACAATTTTAGCCTGGCTTAAACTGATCTTATATCTTTACAGGACTGAAGTCCAATTGGCAAAACTGAGGGGGCACTTACTGCCAGCAGGAAGAAATGAGTGAACAGGTTCAGGGATTCAGAAAGCAGCTCAGTGAATTTTTATTGTGGAGTTCCAGCCTCACTGAGGAAGCCCCATTTGTGGGGACATACCATGACAAAGATTAAAGCCAGATGTTCACTAATCTTTGAGGATCAGACTATTTGGGCCATCCAGCCAAGAGAGCTTTTATAAGTACTTTGAAGAGCAGCCATGAGGAGTCAGCAAGAGTCCAATCTCTGGAAATGACATCTATTGCATCTTTGTGTCATGTCATCATCACAGTCCATCCAACCTGCAAAGAGGCTTCTGAGAAGCAAAGCAAAGAGATAGGTGGATCTAATGGTTGGCAGGCTTGGTCCAGAGCCTGTAAAACTGGCATCTGTTTCCCTACTGTGAGGGGAAAAAAAACAAGTACCTGGGAAAAGTAAATATTGTGATTTGTCTATTTACTTACTGCACTAGTCCATGGGTGATGCTTTTCTTTCTAAAAATGGATTTATCCCCTCCTACAGCAAATAAAACAACAGTATATTCAGCCATGTCCACAAAGCCAAGACAACCTTAAGGAACAAGCAGAAGGACTATAGAACACATATCTATCTCCAAATCAGAACATCTTAGAATACTTCTCCATCCATATAATACATTAGCTAAGCATCTCCTCATAGAATTGGTCAATAAAGCTTAAACTGGGGTTTGTTATTAAACATATTGAGCAAGAGCTCTGCATTTCATTGTCCAAGCAGTTAGAGAGTTGTGTGTGGGTTTGGGTTTTGTCTTTTGACTTCCTGAGTAGTAAATTAGGAAATTTATTGATTCAAGCCAAATGACATTTTTCCAAACTAGTAATTGACCCTGATTCAGGTTTTTAACTGTAACACTGCTGTAGATACTGAGGATACTACCTCAGCTCATTTAATCCCACACCTACATTAACAGCTCCTAAATATAGTATGGACCTCCAGCTTTTGCTCTGATCTTTTTTTACAATTAGTCTCTAAGATAAGAATACTGTTGACTGGCTGCACAGTACATGAGATGTTCAATAGCCTCACCTGATGGTGCAGCAACTCTCATCCCTTAGTACAGTGTCTTTTATATGTAATAATGACAAATCTTCTCACTTCTAAAGTTTCTGCTACTGAATATCAATGTTTTATTTGAATTTAACTTCTCACACGTAATAAAACTTCACTTGGATCATAATCTGCAGTTTCAGAGAGCATGCCCAGTCTGTTTCAGTTGTGAATTAAAATTCATCTTTGATAAAAGCTGAACCAATTCCACCAAGAGCTGAATCCAGAATGAATATCCTATGATATTGCTAATAACAGAATACTCTTCTGCACTAAATACCATGCTATTGTAATATGCACTGATTTCTATCTCCTCTAATTAGGAAGCATCCTTAATTTCATGTTTCATTGATGACACAGATCCTTTTACAGCATTTGATTCTTCACCATATTTATTTTTTTAGAATTTTTAGTTCATGTACTAGAATTGCTTTAAAAATTTGAGGTTTCCTTTGTTGAATATGACAAGGAATCAAACTAATCCTTTCAGACCTGCTGTTCTCACAGTGACCAGGGAGGATATTTTGGGTTTATCAATCCACTCTTTAGAATTCTATAAGTCACATCCCTGAAGGTTTTCTTATGTTCTGCATATAGTTTATAAAAACTTTTTTTCCTCAGATAGATGGCTCAAAGATTAAATTTGCTTTGTTTCAGACTAAGAGTATAAACCAAACAGCCAATGCTAATGTTTGCCATTAAACTGCCATTCTAGTACACTGCATTCACTGACATCTTCTCAGTATATTTATTTTTTTTAACTACTTGAGATTCATAGTCTATATCTAGTCTATATATAGTCTTTTGGGGCAAAACAGCAGGTTGCTTACTGCTCAAAAAGAACACAGTAGCACCCAGGAGGTCTTTAGCACACAACACAATACCAGGAAGGAGACGAGCAGGTTGGACTTTGAAATATATGGAATATATAATGCTGACAGAACTGTTAGTAGCAAAGTCTTTTTCTCCCTTCGCAGAGTTACGGGTGGTCTTTCAGAAAGAAAGAAAAAAAAATAAATTAAGAAAACCTTGGCTGCAGCCTGCTCGCTGGCAAATGCAAACCCAAATATCTGGCACCAGGTGTGAAAGGAGTGAGGCACCCTGACCTCACGGCCATTAGAGTTTTGCAAGATTTCCAACTCCAGGAAGATTTCCCTGCTCACACCTCCTTCATCAGCCCTCATCACACCGGCTGAAATTATCTTGGCAGAGGGGATAATTATTCACCAGTTACAATAAGTGCTACGGACGTATCCGAGTCCAAGGCAGCCCAGGGCTGGACGGGAGGCTTCCAGAACTCCCACTGTGCTCTGCTGAAAACCCTCCTCTGGAGAGGAGGTCCCTGTCCTTCGTGCAGATAGCACTGTCAGGAAATGTTTATGGTGTCATATGCCATCGTGATCCCAGGCTGAAGTATCAAATGATTGGCTTTCATCTGGATATCATTTATTCCTTAGATCACTACTTCGTATTAGAGACAACGCACCAGTGTGGAAGTATGAATGGAAAATACATTTTGGCTATTGAATAACCTGGAAATTATTAAAGTTAAAAGCTCTCGAGTCAGACAGAGAAGCATCATATTATTAGAATAATATGTTAATGTTTCAGTCATGCAACCTCTGTGGGTCTTTCGGAACACCTGTGGAAATAAGTTTTGCACTATTATAATGCTAACAAATATGTGGGACCTAGTCACTTTAATTGCTCAAATTATCCACATGACTGAGTTTTATGAGCTAATAAAGCACATCCTGATTAAAATATAATAAATACCTTGTACATAATACTACATTTAATCTATTTTCAACAGCTCCTCTTGGGTTTTTTTCTTGCTTCTATTTTCCTGTTTGCCTTCAGTAAAGCTGCTACACAGAAAAGCCCTGATGCTGCTCGCAGTGGGATGGAAACTGTGAGAGCAAATAATCTAACATACAATGGAGAGTCCATACTTAAAAATACTGCAGAATAGATTTAACTCTTTCCAATGAAAACCTGTCAACAGCACCCATTCCCTCTTTCAGCAAAGAGCTTTCAGGAAGAGGCACCATTTCTTGCTATCTCCCTTTCCCTTTGTCAGGCCACATCTGTGTTGCCAAATGTCATCACACTTCAACTTCACCTACTGGCTCTTTGCTTTTACTGCCTTCTCCGAGTGTTTTGTCATTGATAAAAGAGTCTGGCAAATTATTTGCCTTACCTAGAATTAACAGCCCTGCTTTTATACCCATAATTGTGTCATAAAAGTGAAAGACATTGAAGTTGTGTAATGTCTAAAGATGGGCCTGAGTGGCAAAACCCGCACACTAAGTGAAAATTTTACCAGCTTGGGAGGTGTAGAGTTTCTAGTTCCACACACCATTTTCCCTGTTCTAAATGGGTACATGTTCTGCTACTTTCTTGTGAAAAAAGAGGTGTGAATATATTAAGGCAGTTTCACTTTAAGTTTCTGATTGCAGAAAAAATGTGTAGCCATTACAAGTAAGAAAGTTAACAAGTGATTTTTAGTTTAAACATTTAGTTCAGGAAGACAGAAAATGCTAGAAAACAAATAGTTTGTTGTATTAATGAATTCATTATGTATTTTTCATTTCCCTGTAGTAAATTTGAAAGCTGCCCACATCAGAAAGGGATAACTGATTACCAAGTGAAGATGTATGAATTAGTACCCTGGAGTATTCCTGAAGTTGAAGAATTCATTACCTGGCTGAGTAGATCTAAATGGTTAAGAGGCAAGTCATTCAAAGTAAAATAAAAACAGTGGCCTAATTTAATCACAGGCTCAGACAGAACTGATGATCCTCACAATATATCACACACAAAAAAAATCCTTCACACTCTTAAAACCAAATTTACAGCTGCATCAGTATCAAATTTACAGTACATGTGTTATTGTTCAAGTAGAAAAGTAGGGCATATATGTCATGTGAGAGTGTCCAATATTTTTCTTCAGCTTTATCACAACAGAATCACACAATTTAGGTAAAGGTTTAGATTGGACATTAGGAAGCACTTCCTCATGGAAAGGGTCATTAGGTGCTGGAATGTCATGCCCAGGGGGGGTGGTGGAGATGTTTAAGGGAATCACAGAATCACAGAATCACAGAAATTAGGGGTTGGAACTTGATGATCTCAGAGGTCTGTTCCAGCCTTAACAATTCTGTAACTACCATTCTGATTCTGTGTATTTCAATAGTTGTCATGCAGAAGTATTGACCAAAGTAATTCAGAAACTACCCACTTCTTGCTGTGATGCTCTAAAACAGCCAAAATCACCAGCTGATTCTCCTAAAGAGTTTTTGATCGCACAAAAAGTCAGGATCCCAAAAGAAGCTCTCTTAGGAACCTTCTAGTGATGGTTCAGCACATTAAGAGCTCCAGCTCTCTGGCAGATACTATCCCATCCAGAGCAGGAAAAGCAGAAGGGAGCATACAAAAGTTCACAGTCAAAATTCTTCCCTTCAAACTATCAACACAGCTGAATTCCCATTATTTTTGCACTGGATCTCACCTGGCTGCAAGATGGAGCTGATGACTTGTCTTGCTCCACTCAGGTGGGCACCCCTTGGCAGAAAAATGCAGCAGACAGCTGGAGATGGACCTTTTTTAAAAGCACTGCAGCTAGATCTACTGGAGATCTCATCTGAATGCTTAAAAAGACAAAGAAAAATGGAAAACTTTTAAAAACAACAAGGTAAAATAAAATAATCACTCCATAAGCAGCTCAAGGTACCATCCCCAGTTTTTCACTAACAAATATACCAAGAAAAAGCAAGAAAACCAAGGCAAAACCACAGTGAATCAACACTCTTGGTTAGGTAAGATTGTTGTTAACATATGAAAAGCTGGCAAACCTGAATTACAAGAAAAACATCTCCTGCTTAATAGCATGGTTCAACAGCTGATCTAAATATATATATATATCTATACACACACCTAGAACTTTCTGTTTATACAGAGAAATATAGGCTATTTTTCTAAAAGGCTATTTTTTTTCTATAGGCTATTTTTCTGCAGCAATTACAAGAAAGAAAATATTCTTGTTCATACAAAAAAAGATGATGATATTTTACAGTAGTTGTCCTATAAATATGCTTTCTAAATTCTCTTTTAAGAATCTTCTTCAGAGAAATTAAACTCCAGAGAAAGATGCAACAGCAAATGCCTTCTGTGGTAGAAATTTAATAATTATTTCATAACTATGATCTATATCACAAGAATTTTTATCAGTCATACCTCATTAATGACAGTTATTTTCTGAACATTTCCCCAGAGCTGATGGGATACTAAAGCAGCATAAGTGGCATTTTATTGCCACTTTACATTCTTTTGAGACTGAGGCAATAGCCACTAACATCCATTACCTCTGTATTCACAGGAATCTTTATTAAAATAAATCAATAAATTAGATGAAAGAACCAAACCTTGAAACAATAACTACCAAAAAAAAAAAAAAACACTTCCTAACCAAACACTTCAGAAAACCTTGGAACTGTCCTAATACCAATGTGTAAGTGACCAGCACTTTTGAAGCCAGACAACCTTCACCTCTTTTCATATGGTTTTAAAACAAAAACTTCCTGTGCAAATCATACTTGTGGTGACAACAACATTAGATCTCTTCAGCTGTGAATCATTTTCCACTCCCATAAAAATCATCTTATGCCTCCTGCTTTGTTTACCTGATAGAAATCTCTAAGGAACTATGAATACCAACTCATTTCAATGAACATTAATATTATTGTAATAAATATCTGGAACGTTGATATATGGAGTATAAATGTGCAGATAAAGATAGATATGAAGATACTACCTTGTGAGTGGGGGTTTATTTTTCCTAATGAGAAAACCAGGCTGTCCACATAGCAGACTCAGGAATAATTGAAGAATGCTTTGAAAGGAAGTAATCCCACTTGGAAAAAACAGCCCCCCCACCACCATATTATCTAATTAACAATTACATTCTTTTGAGCATCTTCAAGCCATAAGCAAAATCATCCACTTAACAAGAGATTTCAATGTAAATACAGTATCTATGAATGTATTTAAGAGAAGTTCTTTGTGTTGGGCTCCAGTGTGGTGTTATTTTTCCTTCCTTTTATACATATGTTAGAATAATCATGTAAAAGGATTCCCATACCGTGTCTTCCAATCTTTCAGAGGATGATTCACTCTATTCATTTTCACTAGGCACAGCACTGCTTAACTTCAGCTGAACATACCTTTTATATATTTAATGTGGATTCAGACCAATATATAGAGACTAAATGACTCTGCTAATAATGCCAACAGACTGAAATAAAATACACGTGTAGGAAAGAAAGCATGGGTGAGAGGAAAGTGCTTGGCAGAAGGAAAGAAAATTTGGTGATTTGGTGGTATGTGAAAAACTGGGCAGCCTCCCACTGAATTACATCTTTCCATCTGCCCCGTCCCCACTCATCATCATACAGGGCCCATACACCCCTCCCTGGGGTAAATCACTGAGAGAGCAGAAGGAAAAATGCAGTAGCTCAGTCAGTCCTATTCAGGGGTTGGGGAGCAGGAAATTGGCTCACAAAGCTGTGACTCCATCTAGAGAGAGGATGCTTCTTCTGCTGAGAGTTAATCCTTCCCCAAGCACCATTTCGTCATTGCCAGTCTGGCCTAAGGGTTGATTACCTATCACCTTCAGATTTGTAAGAGGTTCACAGGCAACACAATTGGCAATGAAAATCAGAGAGATTTGCATCACTTGGGTGTTGCCATCAGTCATTTCCCTCCTCTGAAGCTGTTTGAAAGCTGTCAGCAGGCCCGGACAGTAACTGAGATGAAATGGGTGTACGAGGAATAGCTGAGCTTTAAACTTGAAAAGCAGATGTGTCTGTGCTGGGGGCTATTTATTTTATCTAATCTACACTAATTCCACATGATACAGACACAGCAAATCTGTACCTCCTGTAATTCATCATGCTCCAAGATCACTTCCACAGCAACTGAAGGAGATGCAGTGCCAGGGTTGGTGGAGGTACAGCTGATTTGATCAGTGCACGAACAACACACCAAACCATCTTTGGCAGCTGCCAGACCCTAGTTTTTACATCCCTTTTAAAAACATCACCTTCCTGTTCAATGAAAATCATCCAGCTGATTGTAGATACCACCTCATTCTACTATCAGTACAGCTGCATCAGGAAGATATTATTCCTTTGGAAACAATAACAACTCTGAGAAGAAAAGGGACAAATAAAGGTCCAAACAAGCAGTGAGCTGAACGATGACAGAATTGCCTCAGATCTCTGGATGACAAACCTCACTCCTCATGCACAGACTTACTGTGGCCCATAACCAGCCCAGCCCGGGTGGTTGCAATGCAATAAAAGGGACAGCATCTGGCCAGTAAGGCTTTATCTGACATTTCAGACTAGTTCCAACTCAATGTGTTATACAATCCTTTCTAGAAAGCTTTCCTTCAGAACTAGTGTTCTCATTAAAAAATGTCACATCCAGAAAAACTCAGGGAGAGAAAGAGTTCACTGCTGTGGAAAAAAATTTACCTTTATTTTTGTGGTTTGTTTGGGTTGATTTTTTTTCTCTAATAGTGAGACTACAGGCACTCTGAAAGACTATTAAAAAAAGAGAAGATGTATTTGAATAGTTATTTCCCAGGTCACATCCTAAGTAATAAAGAAGAAACTGGTTTATATCAGAAACATCAAATTATTTCCCTTTTTTTCTTAGGATGTACAAACAAACTTACACCAGAAAGAGAAACAAAAGGAGGGAAGAGCTTCTGATCAGGACTAAGTCAGAGACAACATGGATGGACAAGTCTCAAAATGCTCACTGATTTATTTTTCCAGCTCTCCCAGGTGTCTTCACACCTTTATTTATGAAGCAGATAGTTATATAATACTTTGAAATTCATCAGAGACCAGACTGAAATATTGTCACGAGGCAGCCAAACCGTCTCAAGATACCTCCATAGAATTCAAACAGGAACAACTTCTAGCAGGCTTTACAGAGGGACTGAATGAAGCTGCCAAAGAAAATGGAATTTAACAGCCAGAAGTATGTGAAAATAACCCCCAGAATTGCACATTTTATCTCTACTGGGGAAACATTTTCTTTTCCTTTCCTTCTTAATTCAATTTATATTTATTTCCATGGTACTTTGGAAAGTAATTTTGCACCAAATCATTATTATTTCTATCAAGTTTTAGACAGACTTATTTTTACTCCATTAAATCATGTAGCAAGAGCACTAATATGAATCAAGGGACTTCAGCAATTCTATCTCTCAGTTTAAGCAGCCAATGTCTCACTTCTTACAAAACACTCCAGGATCTCTTGGTTTGTACTTTTCTGTCATTGCTGTGATCACTGATACAGTCTCCACCACATAGACTATACCAGTACCAATGGACTTGGGGGATTCTTCACCTGCGAGGACTTGCTAGTCACTGTCTTTCAGTTTTTCTATGAGCACTCCTAGGTAAGAACACAATTGCCTGAATAATGATGGAAATCCAACACAATGGGAATAGGAAGACCAGTGAAAACAAGGTGGTGTTTTTAAAGACTGAGAAGCATGCATAAATGTTCTTAAATTCCCCAGAAGCTGATGACTGTGTAGGGCAAGTTTGGAGACAGGTGTTTATAGCTGTGGTCACTGTTGTTGCTGCTACTCAACAGTCACCTTTAGGAAATGTTTAATGTTATTCTACCTTCTCTTGTCTTATCACTAAGCCTACACTTGGATACACCACAAAGAAGAGGATTGCAATTTACAGACATACTTCCTTAATCCTGTTCCTGCCATGTCACTTTCTCTCTATTGTAGAAAACATCCACTGTTATCTGTCAGTTCAACAAAGAATAAGTCTAGTCTTCCTCTTTACCTCTTCTTTATTGGCATCAATATCAAAAACCTCCTGGATTCACCTATAATTACTTATTTTCCCACCATCCACTAATTTCTTACCCACAAGACAGTCTTAACATCATTTCTATCAGTAAGTGAGAAGATTCCCAGTGAACTATACTGTTAGTTTCAGCTGGGGACTGCTTCTTGGTGTTTATTATGGACTGAGAGCTACATAGACCAGCTGCTGAGCCTAGCTGAGAAAATTTTAAAAATCACTAGAATGACAAAAAAATTCACAATACACTCACTGTTGTATAGTAATAGTTCTTGTAGTCGTGTCTGGGTGACTATTAATTCTGAAAAAGACTGTTAAAAGTACCTATAAATGTAATATGGTTAATTATCATCTTCTGTTAGTTGTGAGGCCTCTTACCTGGACTGGCAAATGCTCTCATGCTTTGAGAATCTGGAGTTCTACAATTACCCCCTTTTGCTAATAACGTTGGTGAGCGAGCTAACAATTACAGTCCCACTTGATTTCAACAAGGCCGTTCTCATTGCCTAGAGGACTTGATAAAATCCCTCAGCACTTCAAGCAATCTGGGCCTGTCGCTGGCCTTGGAAACACAGCCCTTGAAGAGCTTCCAGTGCCCATGACAGAGGAGTCAAACACTGCCTCACTGATGCACGGTCTTGGCTCACAACCTCTCGTCAGCTCTGAGAGACATAATCAGAATTTACAGTGGAAACCACTGCACCAGCCAGGCCGCCAAAAATCTCTGGTAGCGTTACAAAAAGCCCCCGAAATGGCTGTCCCTGGCTCCTGAAAGTTAACCACAGCTGTTGCTAAAATCCAGGCCAATTCCACAGGAAACCCACGGAACTGGCAACCTCAAAACGGTAACCAGCTTCCCTGAGCAACTCTGGATCCCAATCCCTTCAGCAGCATGAGGCCAAAGCAGATGCATCATCCATTTTCCAAGCAAACCTCATCGTAGTTCCTTTGGCCGGCCTCCTCTGTTTCTCCCTCCCAGGTCTCTCCAGCATGCAGTGGTCAAAAAGGGAGGTGACAAAACCTTCCAACGTGATTTTCCAGAACAATGCAGTTCACCAGACTTCAGGTGCACAGCCCGTGAACAAACGTACAGTGGTTTATACACAAATACTCACCATTTTCCCAGCAACTCAAGGCCAAACTCTGAAGTAATTTGAACCTTATGCAACTGTTGCCTGTAGTGAGAGCAAACAAGTGTTGTGTCAGTTATCACACATTCTCTCAGGTTGGGGCTGGACTTTGACATCTTTTGTACAGCTGACACAAAAGATCTCACAACATAACCAGACACAAGATGCTCATCAGTGTTCTAGGGTGGAGTCCTGTGCAATCAAAGGTTTCCTCCAATGCAGAAAATCCCAATAACTCTTGTCTCCAAGGAGTATTTAACAACATGCAGAAGTTAGAGCAGGTATAAGACTGTTCTAATATAGGACAAGGAAAAGGCCCGGTGCATGGCTGTGAAAAAAACTGCCTAATAAATCTGTTATCCAAGATGTTAATTTCTTTTAGGAGGATTTGCTCATTCTTTGCAAAAAATGAAAGTCACTGCTTCATGCTTAAAAAAGCAAGTGAAACTACCTGCACTACAAAATTACAGCCTGCCTTCCTTCAGCACTGAAGAGGATTTCTGTCTAAATGCTACTCACAAACTCCTACATCCCACTAAATTTTCTAAAGGAAAAAAAAAAATACCTGCAGCAGCTATTGCACTGTGCTTGGCCTGCCAATTGCTGAAAAGTAGTTTAAATTCCTAATTTTTTAACATGCATGCACAGAACTTTATTCCTTCAGTACTGGAAAAAAACCCAAAAAAAGCTGAATCCGTGCTTCCTTCTCCTGACTACAAGAGAAGCATGAGAGAGTTCAGGATTTTCTGAGACATGAATGACATTACCTCTCAATCAGCTCATAGTGTTCTTTGGCCTCTAAAAATCTATCCAGGAATCACAAATGATTATATTTACACAAAGCCAGTTGTTTTGACTAAAGACGATGGATCATAACAAATAAATCTACGGGCCAGTGAAATGTAGCAAATTTAATTTACATTACTTGTGTGAGTTAAAGGGCAATTCCTACACCCTTAAGTTTCATAACATGAATCTTCAAAGGGCAGAAGCAGTGGGAATTCAGCTTGAAAGCCTATTTCCTGAGCACATATAAAGATAAGTCTCGAGTATTGTTTTGCCTATTTATCAGTTTGCTGAAGACATTTTTAGAGCGTTTCACATACCCATAATTCAGAAAGAAAAGCTCCCTACTTACAGCTGAAACCATGTCAAACTTCTTGAAAACATTTAGGGGAATTTTCACACAGGCAGCACCAAATTCTGACATCAACTGATTACACTGCCTTCAGAGACCACCAAAGCTTTGCAAATGGAGAGGTATCACAGGAATACCTGCTTTAGCATTTAGCCAACATGTGGCTATCCATATGACCTTGGCAGGTATGTGGATACTCAATACACAATTTAGCATGGGTAGGTGCTACACATGCTTTTAGGCAGGCTAGCAGCACAGAAGTATATATGCACATGACATAATCAGTCTGGGACAATATTTAAAACACAATTGTTACTTGTTCTTAAAACCAGATGCTCTAATATACAGATGTATTTGCAGCCTGTGGGTGCTGGCACAGCTACTAGCTGGACTTTTAGCATACAGACAAGTACTGGAAATGTTGGTTCGATAGAAAAAACTCTTCCCACGTGCTCTGGGATTGTTTGGGATTCCAGTTCTTGAAAGATTAGCTCGTTTCTGAACACACCTGATTCAAAACAATCATGGCACACATCTTCCCATTAGCACTTGATGAAAGCTTGCCAGCTCTTTCTAGGATTAATAAAGGGAGTAGTTGCACCGTGCTTCCCAAAAGCAAAAATATTAATCCATGAGAAGAACCCTGGGATGTTCTGCTACACAGTGCATGAGAGACCTGTGTGGATAATCTTTCATGGATGGACATATATACACTGGAACAAACTAGAAAGCTTGAAATATCAGGCTTCTTTGTATTTAAAAATCAAAATGATTAACTTTTGGCCAAAGCGTCTATTTTTCCCCACACTTCCATTATTTAAATATTTCAACTGAACATCAAAAACTTAAAAATAAAATACAGACCAAAAACCATCTCAGGTATAATTATATTAAGCAGCCTCAAGAGGTAAAATAGTGTCCAATTTAGTCCATCGAGTAAGAATCCTGGTCCTGGTTTTGTACTAGAATCACTTTACTATTCATGTTGTTATGCAATCATCTATAGAACTTTTTCCAGGTGGCTTGAAATAAACTGGGCTCAAATACAGCATATCAGATGCAACAATGAAGTCCATTCTTTTGTGATTTCTTCCATGAAATTACATGAGAGCTTAAGGTGAAAAGGAAGTTGAAGGGAAACATTTAAGGCAAATTTAAACACCTACATATGACCTGATGCTTTCTCCTTGCAGCGTGTAACCTCAATATAACTGGAACCTAAATTGCAAGTCACCAAAATTTTGTCTTACATGCTAAATATTTCCACATCACTATCGACTTGACCCAAACAAAAGAAATCAAACTCAACATAGTCCCATTTTTTAGCACCTTGGCATCTCAGATACCACCACTCAGAACTTCTGAATTATCAAGCAAGAGATTACAACTAACTGTGGGTATCCAAGACACAGACATCCACTAAACTGTTGGTTACACAAAACCAGACATTTTTGTGAATTATGCAACAATAAAAAGCTCATTTCTGAAAGAGGTTTAGAAACTGATCCAAATTCAATAAAACAAACAAGAGTCTGTTACGTTCAGTAGTCTTTGGATTAGCTCCTGATTTTTTTATCAGCATCTATTTATGAAGACCCACAGGGTGCAAATTGACTCATTAGATTAAATATAGATCAATTTAAAAAATATCCTTGCAATTCTCATTTCCTCAGTGTTGAAGAAACAGATTGTCTTGTAGCAAAATAATTAGTTGGTGAGTAGAACTATTGATTTTCACAAAGTAACAACTGGGTTTGGACATTTTTCTGCATCTTCTGCCAAGCCCCATGGAGTTATTTTACATAAGTTATTATTCAAAAGCTGTAAGTCTGCTAAATTAAACATGGGGCTCTGGGGTCTTTGGAAATTAAGTGTGGTGAAATCAGAGATTTTTACCTGTACAACTCAGTGAAAATAAGCAGCTACAAAGCACACTGCACTTCATTGTTTGGAGTTCTTCAGCCCCTTACTAAATTTAAAGCCAGCACTTGGTTTGCAGCTTCTTTCCACAGATTTCACATTTCTCATCTTATTTTCAGCACTGGTTAGAACTGGAACCTTTTTCTGTCCCTTTTTCAAATGAGGGCTAAGAATAGATTTCCTCCTAGCATGTTATTAATATTCCTGCTTTGGTCCACGATAGCCACTTGTTTTTCTATGTCACTTTGAAGTTAAGTTCTGTTCATTAGTTTTTGACATTGCTTTGTTCTGCTTTCACCTCAAAGAAACTCCAGATACGTGAAAAATTATTTGAGATAATGAAATTTAGGTGAATCATTTGTTCACCTTACTTTTAATACACACAGAGACCTCTGTGGTTTGAGCTGTTCAGATAATAGTTCAGTGAAGCAACCCACTCTTCTTCTGGAAATAGTTCAGCCAGGCTCTGTGCTGATTTCATAGCCAATTAGAGAGACACGTTTCCTAGCAAGTATCTCAGTCACCCCATTCCCAGCTAGTTAATATTTTATTCCAGTTCTTCTTTGAAGTTTTCCCTGGCTGGAATATCACATTTACTAATACAGATATTTTACAATAGTTGTAAAAGTCGTCAGAAGAGGGCATGTTCCCTGTGGCCTTTTGGTTTTTCAAAGTCAAGGTATCCTCTGGGCATTTAAAATAATTCTAAGACTATGTTTCTTTTGCTTTTTCTTTTTGATGAGGAAAACAAACAAACAAACAAAACCACACCAAACAAGCAAGCAACAAAAAAAAAAACACCCAAACAACTATAAAACACAGCAAACAACTGTCCTCTCTTGAATATTAGAATTTATTTACAATATAAGGCATACTCTCCTGTCCTCCAGTGATATGCAGGGATCTCCATATTACTATCAGAATCTTGTCACTGGCAGTGAACTACTCAGTTAAATGACAGGGCTCAGGCTTCTGTGACATCCTTTTACTCCTTTCTGGAGGATGGAACCTAATGCCACAAAATTTATAATACAGGGAAGTGTTGTTTTTTTATTTTTCTTTTTCATGTCATTTTCTTCTGAATTTGCATAGAAAAGTTACAAAAATTGAAGGGAAAAAAAGTTATTTGAATAATTAAAAACTACTATTCCTAGTAGTGATAATATTTTATTCCCTCTGATAAAAATCAATATATTCATATTCTAAAGACAAGAAATACATCTAATAGTGTAGCATAGCTTATCCTAAAGCAAACACACAATTCCATTTAGGTGGGTAACATATACTAACCACCAGAAAAGGAGAGGCTAAGGGTTAGAATGTCAGTTGTTTAAAAAGCAAGCATTTAGACTAATGAAAAATGTTTCCCATCATTAGACTCTCTTATAAATACTTATTGGGCAACATTAACAGGAGTGGTAAAAGACCCCTGTGTAATATAACATATGCTGTGTATCATGCATTTGCCTCTGCTTATATTAAGAACGTGCATGTTATTTATGAAGAGTGAGGTTGTATGTTTAAAGATCCATTTTGGGGACCAAAGTTAGATTAGGCACACTCAATATAGGCCACCTTGTTTTTCATCAGGTCTCATAAGTCAGAATGACAGTGCAGTGCCTCGTGTCACCCCCAGCCACATTTCAGGGCTGTTTACTGCACTCTGTAGCCTCTCCATGTCAGAGGGGAGCAACATGGTACCAAATCTACATGGGCTCTCAACCAGCTTCCAGACTCCCATTTCAAAACATATGGGACTAATTTTGAAGCCAAAGTCAACCTTTAAATCAAGCAACAAGAAAGAATGAATCATTATAAACAAGTTCTTGAACCATCACAATGGGAGAAGTCATCAAACAACCCTGGTTCGGTTGCTGGAGTGTGGTTTAGGTAGATGGTGATAAGTATCTTCCCTGGAGTTAAGCATGTGATTTATTGAACTTCACTGACTTTCTCCACCAAATCCCTCCCCCCACACACTCTCACCTCACTGAATTATCTGAAATAGTATCTCCCAAATCTCTGACTTCAGTAATGCCTACTTAAAAGCATCCTGGTCTGCACTAGGCTTACAGCTTTCAAGGCTTGTAGGATACGTGCATTCAAAATGCTCAGAGGCACAATACATTATAGCAATATCAAAAAGCAAGCATCTAAAATCACTATTTGAATATGAGAATGTTCCAAAATTAGTTCATTCGGGGCAAACATCCTCACTCTTTAAACCTCCTGCCTCAGAGCTATTTACTACAAACAGAACATGTTAAGATAGCAGAGAAATGCATTAGAACAGGACACAATCACATGAACTGAAGCTTTTATTCTGAATGCATCTATACTCAGGACATGGGAAATGAGAAGCTGTCCTTCTCTTGCTTTGCAGAGGTTAAATCAAGTAGAACCACCTCAGAGCTAGAGGCAGCATCTTTGTGTGGCACACCATGTCAGAGGAAGAAGTACAGAAAGTTCATTAGATGTTGCAGCATAAAACACTACCACCCACACAGCAGAAACTGCTCATGTATTAATACTTAAAACAAATTACCCATAACCAGCCCTGATGATGGTCAGTTCAGGGGGAAAATGAGCTGTTTGTGACAACGGATCAAGAACCAACTCCATTTACCAATGCCAAAAATGAGCCTGGTTTCCCTCTTTTTAAAAGCTTTTCATTCTGCCTTTTCATTACCAACTATACTAAAAGAAGAACAAACAATGGGGCTATAAACAACTGCAGATTTACCTATGTTTCTGTGTCTATGTTTCAAAATTAACACTTGAAGAGATGTTGAATATGTTTTGGAGAATCTCCTTAGAAAGATGTAATGTGACACATATGGTCATTACTTGAGAAATTAATCATTTAAGAATTGTGTAGATGTTGGTTGAACATCATACTTCAGAGCCCAAAGAACACTGTGAACACATAAGGGAAGTATAAAGCAGAATATTAATAAATTAATTCAAATGTAGATGCAAGTCATACCTAGAAGAGAGCCAGCCATCAGCCAGTGCCTGCTTTGTGCCCCAAAGAACAAGATCAAATTTCTTCCTATGTAAAATCACTATTGATTGCAAATATAACTTTCACCCTTTTCTAAATTATTTGTTTGGAAAATATGTAATGTTGGGTTTTATAGTTTATGTACAGAATTTTTTTATTTTTTTTAGTGTAGCTGCAGAGTCTTGTTGACTGTAATGTTTGGTTTTGGCATTAGTAAAATGTATTAATCATGAAGTTTATCAAAAACTGTAATGGTCGCTTATAATTAGAACAGAAATTCAAATACAGCCAAATTTTATCAAAGGCAGGTGAACAACAGGCTCAGAGAAAAGCAAAAGTCAGAAACAAAGGATATTAAGAAGTATCTCTCACATATTCTCTGTAACTCTAAATTATCAGGATACACTGAAACAGTGAAGAACCACGTCAAATACTCTATTAATTAGCACATGCACAGGGCATTGCTGAATTATCAGGAAGAATACACCAAGTGGGTTTCTGCTTTCTGCAAACAAAGCAAAATAAGTCTCTTAGGTTTTTTACCCTACATATTGTTTTCCCAGACAAATATACTGTCTACTGCATGGAAGCAGCCAAATGGCAGAGTTTTTTGGAAGGAACTCCACACGCTACTTACCCATCATTTCAAGTCATTTGTAATTCTTTTCTTTGGCACCTTGTGAAATGAGACTGGCTGTGTATGGGGTTTGGTGTCCTCAGGACTGGTGCTGTCATGCCCTGCTCACAGTACCACTGCCATAAAAAACACCCTCTGCCAAGACAAACAACGGCCTGGAATTTGGTGAATTTTTCTGAGCAGAGATAATGAGGTGTGGTTGACTCACATCAAGCTCAGCCGGGCAAGTGCAACTGGGTTGTTCCAGAGGCAGGGAGAAGGGCTGGCTGAAAACCAAAAAACACTTTATTTGCAAAAGAGGGGAAGTAACTTTTCTTAAAAGAGCCTGGAGAGATCTCAGAATACTCACTGCAACTGAGAATGAAGTAGAGAAGTCAGCAGCAAGTCACGGGGTTTATAAATTGTATGATGGTCTTCCAAAAGTCTTCTGGATCACACCATCCTCTGCAAGCTCTCAGAGACACCCCCTGGTGATGCTGAAACCTCACTGGGTTACCCAAGTACTGAGGGAGGAAGTTTGACACTCCCCCGTGATCTGAAAATGGCTAATTTGATGATCACTCACCTTGTCCTTTTTTTTTCTCCTTCCTTCTCTAGCTTGACTACTTCTCCCTTTGCTGCTGATATTGTGCTAGTTTGCTTATCCTCTTAGTGAAGATTGAAGGAAAAATCCATTTAATTCTTTAACCTTGGTAGGATGTATTTTTAGCTTTCCTTCCTCGCTGAGCAGTGGACCATCTCTGGCCCTGGTCTTCTTCTCAATATTTCTGTGTTTGCAGGATGCCTGTTATCCATATCCATTGTATACCTTCTTTAAACATTATGTCATACCTTAGACCTTTTAATTGCATCCTTGTGTATTCGTGTTCTCTTTTTTGGTTTTTCATACTAGCATTTCTACTGCCATGTCATTTTTATTCTGTGGATCAAGGACTTTGTTGCCCCATTTGTGGATTCAGGTGATTTCATAAGAAAATTAGATAATTCTGCAAAAAGAAGACTTTCCTTGCTTTTCATTACAGTATTTCTTCATTTTCACACCTTACTATATTAATAGAAGACGATTGCTACACCTAGATATGTCTTCTGTTGTACATACTTCAGCAAAAATATTTCTTATTATGGCCCATAACCTAGAAAAAATAAAAAACGTGGACTCAGCATCCACCATTTGGACTAGTAATAAAAGAACTGAACTTTAACTTTGAAGGTTGTGTTCAGTTCCCTGAAGGAATATGAAATGTATCTTTGCACTGATGGTATTTTGTCTGTAGTGTGTCGTATTAAATTAACAGTAACATATTACCCATCTGTCCTCCTCAATTCAAAGTCCAGATACATTTAGCAAATGTTTTTGCAAACAGGTGAATGATGAACAAGCAAAAATGATGAATAATTTTTCATAAAGTAAAAGCAATAATTAAAAGGTTGTCTGACTATACATATTTATAAAAATCCAATTCTGATCATTCACAATTTTGGCATCAGTTTTTTTCAGGGCAGAAGCTTGCTTTGTTTGGTCTGAGTCTGAGAAGATCTTTGCCAAGTATGACAAAATATGATTCAGACATCTTATAAGTTACCAGATCGAAACATAGTTTAAGATGCCTTTCTTTTTACTCAGATAAAAACAATATGTCTGGAATTTTTTAAGCCTCTAACTTGGCAGGTGATGCTGCTATGAAGAAAAAACTGATTCATATTTTAAATCTGTTATTTGCACAATATTGCCATTGACATGGAAGCCTTGTATCAGTAAGAAGCATTCGGGTCAAAATGGCTGCCAAACATCCCATCAAAGAAGTCACAATCACTTTTCCACATATTAAAAAAAGTTTCTCCATGTTAGCCACAAGGACACTTCATCTGCTTTTCAATTGCACAAAACAATTGTTAAGCACTGGAAATAATATGGTGAATAAGTGTGTGACTAAAAAATCATCGACATCTCTCTATAGATGATTGTTTACATCACATCAAGGCCTCACTTTTTTTCTTCTGGGTCAATGTATTTGCCTTGGATAGCCATCTGGCAAGTCAAAAGTACAGTTTACCTTAAGATGCAAAATACAAGCATATACATCATTTAGCTTTATTCTTCTCTAAATAATTGTTTCCATATTTTTGGCTTCCTTTGGAAGCAGTGTCAAATTGTTTTCATGATTAGCTGATGAAAATGAGGAGACTTTCTTTCCGTTATGCTGCCATGCACATCTCACCTAATTCAAATTATTTCCTTTCATATCATGGCTCACAACTGCTGTTTAGCCACTTCATTCAAGAAATATATGTTGTTTCCTTTCTTTATTCACTAGGTTCTCAGGGTTACAAAGAGCCTCAGAACTTCCAGCCAGAGCACTCACACGTATATCCAGAATCTTGCAGGCACAGAAACGTGAGATTGTCTCAAGTGTTGGGAAGGTAAAGCACCAGATACCCCTCATACTTCAAATCTTTTTGGAATCTATAAACTAAATCTCCATCCTACCCAGGGTACAGCTGTGCTAGAAGATGACCTTTTTTCCCCCAGAAGCTGACGTGTCCTTCAGTTTGAAAGCAGGGCTTGCAACTGCTCCAAGTGTTTTGCTTTGGTTTTTGTCAAGGCAATTGTCTCAAAGCTGTCACAATAGGTTTGTAATACACAGCTCAGCAAGGTTTTCTAAAGGGTCTCACCATTTAGCTTTGTCCTGCATTTAGCAGAAGCAATTTTTCCCTGAAATGACTGCAGTTAAATCCATTTGCAGGAGTTGAGAAGCTGGCTCTTTGTTGTTTGCAACATTCTATTAATTTACAAGTTTTGTAAAAAAAAAATAAATTAGTAAAAGCAGCTTGCACAGCACTGACTTGCACTACAAGCTTACAATTCTTGTTGACCTCAAGTAATTGGCATTTATTGGATTACTATCTATCTGATGGTAAGTGGAGAGTGGACACCAGTTATGTAAAACTTGAAGTGTTGTAGCTTCATAGTGGATTACATGAAGTACATGCAAAGTAATGAGATACAGAAAAGTTGTGGATTTCTTTTCCAATTGGCACATGAGTGTCCCAGTAAATGATTCTGAAAAGAATTTGTGTACTTAGGTAGATTAGGCACAAAACCTTCAAACTAGAGCATTTGCCTAAGACAAACTGTGTAACTGTATACTCCTAAACTTCTAATTTTTGGAGCAGGAAACCAGCTGAATGATTCAGAATGTGAATGAGAATAGAAATGGCAAAGATTCAAAAGTACTTTAATCACTGCCTCTGCAGGACTGTTAATTATCCAAATCTACAAAACTTTCAATACTTGACACCCACATACAAGTCTGTAAGGCATTCAGTTTTGGTTTTCTCAGGCTTAAATTTGAGCTGCACAGACAGTGCCTTAGGTATCAAAATACCAATAGTGGACAATAGACATTTGTTGTGCCCGTAGAAAGCAATGAAGTTTTGACAGCAAATTCACTAGAGCACAGACAGAACCTGGCTCACGAGTATAACCCGATATTCCCTTTGGGAAACCAGTCTTGAGAATGAGTTGAGGAGACTGTCTTGTTAACAAGTCCTGAAGAATCAGATGGAATCCCTGATTTAGACTGGTTCAAATATTAGTTGTCCAACAGGAATTTCTAGAGCCATTTCTGACAATATATAGATTTCAGGGGATTTTTCTACAACTGAGAAACAGATCCATATGTCAGGTTGGGCAGATGTACTCAAAATCCCCACCTCTTACTCTTTTGGCCTCCTCCTTCTGTGGTTTTGTAATCCACAAAACACCTTAATACCCCATACAAATCATTTCAAGTGACACCTGGTTTATGGAGGGATCTACAGCCAACTCAAGAAGACGTGATTTTTGTTTCATTATTCCTTTTTTTTTTCTTCTCATATCTCTGGTAAAGTGGCTCAGATTCTGTATCCCATTGACATCAGTTGGAGTTACATATGTAATACTCAAGGATTGGATTTATGTTCCAGCCTATTACATCTGATTTTGAAAAGTTATGTATGCTACAGTCAGACTATGGTATGAATCAAAGAACATATGCCTAACCTGCTAATTCTAAGGTGTTACATTCCAATGTATTCAAGATGATTTTTATTAAGATTTCCTCCAAGTTTATTCCTTTAAGCATGAAACAGACTACCAAATTTGCAGCATTCTTCAAACTTATCTAAAATATTCTGCATTTAGAAGAAGCTGAATCATATTCTTTTCCTTAAAATAGACATTCCAAACTGTAAGCCATGAAACAAAAGATACAACTCCACTTGGGATGATCCATGCCAGCCCATGATCTAGCCTCTTAATTCAGATTATATCAAAATAACATACATAGTCCCCCATTATTAACTAAAGTATGATATAGTTTCCCAATCTCATGATGACAACACCATTTGCTTTCATCTAATGTTCAGAGCAGTAACAGACCCCAGACCTTGTCTATTAATTTTGCCTTTAGCAGATCCTCTCTAATCTTCAGATTTTGCAACACTAAACCCCAGTCAGTTCATCTGCTTTTGACAAGGAAGAGAAGCACACCAGTCATATTTTTCTATCCAAACACAGAAGACAGAGTTGTTGTGTGAAGAACTAAGAGAGGCTTTGCTCTCCTGTACTAGTTTTTTTTTCCTGCAGTCATTCAACACTTCCCACCCCACTGACTAACGAGATCCATTCACTCCTACATTACACTGTCAACAGAGGTGGCAACTACTTGCTAGCAGCAGAATAATATACTTTGAGACCCAAAAAAACCCTCTTTTCCCAGTTACTCCCTAGACTGCAAATATGACACTCCAGTTTCCCAAGGACAACACACATAAATAAACATAGTGAAGGCAAAATGAATATATGCTGCAATCCATCAGTAAAACCATTTGTTTGTCAATATAGTAAAAAAAATGAAGGCTAGAATATTGATTTCCCAATTTTTCTCCCTCACTGCCCTTGGGAATTAGACAAAAGTAGGACACATTACTGACAGGAATCCATGCTCTTGCTTAACATGACTATTTTTGAGGCTATACCTAAGCAACAGTTCTTCACACCACCTTTGCTTTTTTGTTTCATGGTACATCACAGAGTGTAAGACTGTTTAGTCGCTGAAGATTTCTTAGTAACTTAAATTTCTTAGCTGAAAAATATGGTATTTCTGACACTAAAATAACATGTTCACCAGACAATGTGGCTAACAGACCTCCTTAATCTGCTTAGGTTGGAACAGGAATGATAAGCACAATGATTTCTGATTGATCTAACCACAAAAGGAGAGGATTTAAGGAATTCTGAAAGAGTAAAGGAAACATCTAAAAAGGAAACCAGAGATTATTTTTACTTTGATCTTCAATTTTGGTAGCTTTTCTTCACCCTACCTCTCTCCAGTGCAACTCTTGAATCAATTGAATCCCTTTGTATTTCCATAGGTTTCAGAGGTTGGACAGGAGGACTGAGTTTCCTTTCTCATCTCTATGTAAATGTTTATGTCTAAATAGATACACTGGCCCAAATTCTGTGCTGTGTTCCAGCACACTCACTTTGTAGGAATAAGATGGATGTCCCTGGTGGATAATGAATTCCTTCACTGGGGTGGAAGCCCAGATGACACAAGCTTAGCAAAATGGTTGGAGACTTCCCTCAGGTTTCACTGGGGATGGGGAGGAGAAGCAGCAAAGAAAAAGACAGGAACTCAGAAAGAGGAAAAAAGACTTTGATGAGGGCATGATGATATCTGCTTGATTGCAGTGATTGTTTATTTGTTCCCAAGATCACTGCAATAGTCACTGTCCCAGAGAATAAGCCCCTCCAACTGTCTTGCAGATGTATACAAACATAGCACAGAAAAAATATTTGGCTGATAGCCACTGAAAAGCAGTATTGATTACATGGCTTAGAAAATAAAGGTTTTCTCTGTTTCTGTCTTTGATTCATCCTTCTTTACATCTATATTCTTTTTCATACCAAAAGGTTTCCCAAGCATTGTAACAGGCTGCCCAACAAGGGTGGAAGTCACCATCCCTAGAGATAGACAGTCAGAAGATGTGTAGTTGTGGTGCTTTGGGATATAGTTTAGTGGTGGATTTAGTAGTCTGGGTTTATGGTTGGACTTGATGATCTTAAGGGTCTTTTCCAACCTAAAATTCCACCAGCTGTGGCACTTGCTCTGAGCACCAGAGCACCCACACTTCAGCCACGTGTTCTCTGTTGCACTAGAAGATGAGCTCTAAAATTCCTTCTTCCTGAATCTGACAGGAAAAGTTTTACTTTTGACAAAGCACCCAACTGATGACAAAAATTTGGGCAATAGACCATTCTATGCCAACAATTGAAAGGACTACTTTCTAACCTGTTCATGTTTTAGCAGGAAGCTCTGGAGGAATCCGCAGCTTCAGAGAATAATTGTCAGGCTTGCAACCACTATTCACAGCAGACTCTGCATTGTTTACATAGTAAGAATGTTTTTAAGACAAATAATGTGTTTCATATTTTTTCTTTATCGTGTTTTATAGCTTTTCCTTTTGTTTTATTCCCAAGGGGTTTCGTCTAGAGCTGCCTTGAATTCAGGGAGGTAATTAAATAATGCAATTTAACCTCCACAAAGAAAGCGTTGACCTGGGTTGATTTTGAATGAAGGGGAAGAGGGAGGTTATGTTCCATCCAGAGGCTCTAAGCCAAATACATTTGACATGGAGAAGTGCCCAGATTTCTTCCAGCATGTATTCAGTAAACCATCCTAACTCCTTATGTTACTGCAATACCACAGAATATATCAGATGCCTTGAGAAGAGCAGTCCCACATTCTGAAGCCCTGTGACTCCCATATTGCACAGCCTTAGTCTGTAGAACAGGAGGTCAGTGTTCCCATGTCTGCACAGGTTGGCTGAGCTCAGGGAAAGATGATAAAATTGATAAATGATAAAAACTCCAGCTTTGATATTGATAAATGATAAAATTTGAATTGATAAATGATAAAAACTCCAGCTCCAGCTGTGCTCCTACCTCTTCAATACTGTGCACATCAAAAAAAAAAGCATCTTGCTGGCAGTTTCCAGTCTCTCACCTCCAGAATCATGGACCATTACTGGCATTTCAAAACTAACACTTTGGAGTGGTGAACAAACCAGTCCCTGAACTATCTGGCCCCCACAGCTGTCTTTGCTTAGCTGTAAGGCAGTAGGACTGCAAGCTCATCATGCATCTGGGGACATATCCTTTAGTAGGATTTTTCTCTGCCAGAACTCATTTTTAAGAGGCCAGAAGACAATTCCTATTACATAGAAAGATAAGACTGATGCTTTTTGTACATCAGTCAGAATATCAAACTGACCTATTCCAAGATACAAAACTGGTTTCAGAAAAGAGTAACCAACACATCTATTTTCCATCGTGTAGGCATTTTAATATAATCAGCAAGATTACATTAAAATGCTATTTTTTTTTGCACTTTCAACATGGTTGCATCAGAAAAACTAAGCTCATAGACTTCAAGCCATTCCAAATGTCTCTCACAGGTTGGTCTGCAAGAACCACGATAGTAAGTCAGACATTCAAATAATAAGCAGGTCCTGGGCAAAATATATGTAATTAAAAATTAGTTCTGAATTTCAAAACTCATATACTATTGACACCACACCAGAGAAGATCTGTGATAGTTTGTGTACCTAGAATTCAACATTCTCAATATTCTGATGCATTCCAGAATATTTTACACTAAAAAAAATTTCCTTAGAGGAACTTCCCTATTCTATGAAATCAGTCATTTTCTTGTTCTACAAAATACTGTTATCTCTTTTACCAGTTCATTTGGAGAATGAATTATAATCTGTAAAGTATTTTTATTGTGTGGATTTATGATACGTAATAGCAACTTCATTAATAATCTACCATTGTGGGTTTAGCTATTAATCAAACTTCATTATGTTATCCAAAAGTTCAGTTAAGAGCAAATTTTACACAGTCTGGTGCTGCATCATGAGTAATTTTTATCCAGTTGAGTATTTAAGGATAAAATCTGGAAAGAGGAATGCTAGATTCTTAATGGAAGAACAAATAAATAGACAGGTCTCTGCTGGAACTATACATGAAGTTTTTAACTGTGTGTATGATTCTCAGCAACAGCCCACATTCAGGTGGGTCAGTTGATATTATCTTTCCATTTTATGGAAACAAAATAATATTTTTGGTTCAAGGAATAAAAATATTAAACATCTTATCCTTAAAAAAATATAATCTTTAACATGCATTTAAAAGAACACCTTGACAAGATGAAAAGAACATTTCTAAAGAAAAAATTTGCATGCACCACCTCAAAAATATAATACTTCTCTGGGGAAGGAAGAAGGCTGCCTGTTCCAGGAAAAACTTTCTTTTTCAATCTAGTCTGTTCTTCCTTAACTATAAATTCTCTAAGGATTAAGAAAAAAGCTTTTCTTCTACATTCCCTGGCTTTGTTTCACAAGTATCCTCCCTGGTATTGTCTCTGGATTTTAATATATATTTCTTCAAATGTATTAGAAGTAAATAATTAAATGTGATGCATATTGGTTACTCTGGGTTGTAGTGATGGATTAATCAATAAGGGGCAGGCAGACTATTTATCTTGGCATTTCCAAACAAAGTTTGACAGCTCATTTCATAGTATTAAGATAAACTGCCATAGAGAAGCTCAAAAATATAGAAGAGAGAGCTCAATGCTCCTGAAGCTGTAACTATTACCAAGAAAGGAGATTTTATGATGTAATGGGAGAGATGGAGAAAAAAAAAATGAGAGAACATAGATGTTCTGTCCCTGTCTGTTTTGTAAAGCATTCCAGCATCCTGATTTAACATTTCATTTCATTTTTTGAAACACACAAAACCCTAAAGATCATTAAGCACCTAGCAGTAAAATCACTATAATGATTTTCACCTGATTTTCTACAATCTGGCAGCCAAAAAATTAGATTAACTTTAATAAGTCTTGGTAACTTTGGGTTTGCATAATGCATGAAGCTCATTCTCCCTCTTATTTCTACACCAAACTTCAAGCCAATCAGTAGATTAAAACAGAAAAGCAATCAAACTAGCAATATTCAAATTGCTTATAGTTGTATTTGCTCCAATACTCTTCAAAAAAAATGTTCAAAGTTATTATTGCTACTTAGTCAATATAAAGATTTGGGGAATCTATGAAATTCTTTAAGTGTTTAAGGAGAAATAAGTTGCACTCTAATGAGTCCTGGCTTTACAGATGCAAGAGGACAATGGTGAAATGGGGGTGGGGGAAGAATTGAGGATAGAGCTTTGTATTTCTGCACACAGAGCACAAAGTCAAAAGTAACTTAAACCTCAAAGAGAACAAACTCTTTGCTGAAAAAAAAAATCAAAAAATATGATTTGGAAAAGCTGCTCAGTTTCAGTGCCCCTGTTTTCTTTCCATGGTTTGGATTCCCCAGACAGATCACATCTTTCATCGCACACTGGGACCCTCAGGATTAATTTGCATTGACCACCACATATATCTAATGATGCTGAAGATGTACAATAGTTACACAATTTGTCCTGTTAATGACAAAAACTGGATGAAGCAGCAGTTGGAGAGGATACAGCAAGTTTAAGTAACTGTTTCTCAGCTCTCCTAACACAATTGTTTATGCTACAGCTGGGCAAGGAATTGGTAGATGATCATACCCCTCTTCTTTTGAGTGCCCACACTCCTCTTGCTGTCAGGTTCCTTCTTCAGAGCTCCCAATTTCCTTGCTCTCAAGCCCCCTTTCCCTACTTTGGTTTCACTACTGCATAAATTCCATATACCATTTAATTTCCATAAAGTACTTTCCTGTCCTGTCTGCTCAGCTGCACCAACTTCCAGACAATACAACTTCAATCATATCCCACTGTACCCTGAGGTTTTCAACAGGAAAATTATTTATCACAGCAGGTTCAGGTAACCAACAAAACTATTTAAACTAGAGATGGATCTCATCTCCAGCTTTACCAAATCTGAAACACGTACCAGGAGCTTGTACAGACAAGACTGCCAAGAAGATGCAGTGCTGGGCAATATTGGGGACTCCTAAATAGAAGTTTTCAGGCAAGTCTGGGGAGAAGAGAGGAATTAATTACTTGCCAGGCCATTCTTAAAGCACTTTGGAGAAGAATAGGAAAGGTGTGTCCATGTTAAACCCACCCATTCAGTGAGTATTTGAGCTTCACTGTGATGACAGGTACAAAGGAGTACCTGGGAATAAGAAATATCACAACATTTAATTGGGTTTCACTAAAAAGCATTTGAAGAATTGGCAAATTTCACAGGAGCTGAGGGATGAGAGGGAACTTCAGGAGATTCCTTCAGAAACAGGAGCCACTCAGTAGTCCACGATAGCAGAGAGATATTTGGTCAGTGTTCCTGTCCAGATGAGCATGACCAGTCAGTGTTCTGTGCTAAACCAACCTCTTTTTCCACTAGCACCTCTCTTTTTCAACAGCAGGTTTAAAAATTATGAAAACTTAATATTTTATTAAGACATTTAATAAAAATCCTAATTTATTAAACAGTGGCCTTTAAGTGTCAAGCTTGCCTTAAAGAAAAATAAGAACCAGCACCGGTGGGAGCCATGGGAGCCTCTACTTGCTTAAGTGAAAACATTTTGAAAAATTATAGTTCCAACAATTAACAAGACGTTTTCTTTTTATTAAAAGTGATTAATGTTCAGAGAATAATTCAAAGGCTTGGAAAGAAACTGTTCATGGTCTTGGCTACTGGAAAAATATTTTTTTATAAATGACCCTCAAAACTATTAAGCACCTGGGAAATCAACTACTTTATTTCAAATACCATGGAATTATTTATATTTTTTAAGAACAAAGCTTTTACATATAAAACTAGCAAATAGCTTTGTTGTTTTGGAAAAAATATTTTTTTTATACATATATATAAAGATATTTTAATCTTCTTCTGCAAGAAAATTTCTAAGACTCCATAATATTGTTAAGATAATGTCTGAACATTAAAGTCATAGTGGAAAACATCCCAAGAAGTGTAGTTTTTCTGAAGCAGAGGAAGATACTGGTATTGGAGGCCTAGGTCCTAAGTTCACATTCTTTTCAGGCTGAAGAGAAGCATTTAATTAAAATACTGTGTACTTTTAGGATGTAACAGTGACACCTCTGGAAATCATATATTAGCATAAATATCACAGATCAAAACCCATGTATTAGTATGAACATGATTCTACTGCCTGGGAACGATGCAGCAACTGTGTATTTTCATTAGGTAAACTTTCTCCAAGTTTCCTGTTTTATGTACATATATAATTTTAGAGGGATACAGGAAAATAAAGCATATGCTCTGACTAATATCAAGTCTCAGACATAGTCAATCTGTGATTAATATGCAATGTGAGGCACAGCTTCATAGTAGCATAACAAACAAAAAGAAAAAAAATAGATTCCTAAAGATAAATAATTCTCAATGATTCTTAAAAGCCTGAGGCATCACTTTTCTATTGATATTCTAATTCCAGCTGAGAAGGATATTTCTTGCCAAATACACACAAATAACCAGGAAGTAAAATCCATTCTAAAGTAAAGCAAGGTCATTACAGCAGTTAAAGCTGCAGCTACAGTGGCTGAGGGTGTCTCCCCTCTCCCACCCACAACTGAGCATCCCTGTCCCCTCACCAGCACCTTCTCTGAGGCTCTCCTATGGAGTCCATCAGCAATCCTATGGAGAACAGCAACTGTGGAGGCATGGATAGTGTAAATACATCCAGATAGATGGTTTTAAAGCCCTGGCAGCTTAACCATGTAGCTAGGAAAATAAAAGTATTCGGTTAAATTTACATTCCAACTAGAAAATAATAGTGACGTTCTAAAATAAACTTTAAAATTTTAGATCCTGCTTCTTTTTTGAGCTCTTTAAAAAGAAGTTCCCTCAGTAATGCCAGAAACAGACAAGCACTGACTTCAGAAGCCTCTACTGTTTTTGTATTATTCCATTTAGTAAGACATGCATGCTTTTTAATTAAATTTCCCATGAATAACAGTGGTTTAAATTGAGGGAAACCGTGCCTCACAAAACCTCAACAATTGTTGAAACAAAACTAACTACATCTACCTCCACCTATAAACTGTTAGGCCTAATTCCTCACACTTCCTTGATACAGCTTCCCACATAGCTCACCCACCTATGCCATAGACCATTTACCTACTTTTTATTTGCAGCAGCAGAGCCTCACTCATTCACATCTGAACAGCAGTTCAGATTACTTGACTCCTCTTTGATAAATAAATATATTGGGTTTTTTTCTTGTTCTCATGTTCCAAACACATATGCCATGCCTTGAATCAACAGGGATGTTATCAGTGATAAAGTCACATTGTCTCCTCCTGCACTGCTCTGTCCCTCAGCCAGCACAAGGCTTTGGGCAGCAGCACAGTTAACTGGATTAATCACATCTTTATCTGTGATCCAGGTTAAACATGCACAGCTTTTTGCTGAGTTAGGGTTCACCCAGTTCAAAAATATGACAGTTCATACTTCATGTAAAACTAGCATAGTGAAGTGCAAGCCATCTGCTGACATAAAATCCAGATGTCCTTTGGTCTTCCAGTCATCACCATTTACAAAGCAGTGCAGTCCCCACTTCAGTAGGTGTGACTTTCTAACACATGCTCTGCTGTGTAAGGCCAGCTGCTGTCAAGGGTTCAAAAGACAAGTGCTGTGTGCAGAAGACAGAGCTTTTTATTCAAAATGAAGGCAAGAACTGCTTGCTTCCTAAGTTGCTTTATTTTATTTATATTGCCTCCTTTGGTATATATATAATATATATATTATATATTTGGTATATAATGGTACCTACTTCAGAATCCACATTTGGAAGCGAAGGGTGGGGAAATAAGAGCTTACAACAGCAGAAAAAATGCTTATTGTTTCATTAGTCTAGGAAAAAAAACACACAGCAGCAAGGCCACAACTGCCAACTCCTGTTCCAGAATAGTGAATGGTAAATCATCAGATATGGGAATGGTGAGGGTGGAAAGAGAGAAGAGGGGAATTGTTTCCTCCCTTATGGCTTTAACTGAATAACAACAACAATCTAGTTATAGCAAGAAAAAAAAGTAGTATTGGCTTATATCTGCAACAGCCCTAGGTTTTGGACAGAAGCAATGTTATACTGTATAATTATATAACTTGAACAGTTGCTTTCCATATGGGAAGTAACATATTTGCCCAGCTGCATTTTGGCAAAGTCTGAATCCACCATTATACAGAGTATAGGAGTTCTGCTGAAATTTGCAAGTCTTACAAAGGTATCTACACAGCTCACTGATGGTCCCTGACACTGCTTCTCTTCCTAAGAGATGGCTTCAATCCCCTTTACAAGGGGTCCTGAGCCATATTTAGCTCCCAGGACTGTCAGCATTCTTGCATTCTAACTACAGATAACAAAGATTGCAGTCCTTTGGTCCTGTGATGAAAGAAAGGGCAAAACTTTAGGAAGCATGAAGAAGATGCCTTGAAGAGTCTTATTTCAACATTTTTATCTTGTATAATCCTCTAAATATATAGATTTAGTTCAGCTGCTTTGTGACCTTAATCCCAGGTTACCCTGTGTCTTCTTGATCAATAACTGAAAAAGTGGAAACCAACGGTCTTCAGCAGCCCCAAAGCAGCAGCCAGTATTTGCTGCTTATTTCAGTAGCTTAGCTGTAACCACCAGGCTGATTATACTTCTTAGTATTCTAAGGTATACTGTATTTTCAATATTTACAGACCTGAACTACAGCAGTCAGGGCTATTCTTGGCAAGAGTCCTTCTCCAACAGTAGTTAGGACACTAATTTCCCTCACGAGATTCCCTGCTGCCACCCTGGTATCACCAACTGGGAGATTTTCACAATAATGCAGAAGTAAAAGGCACATATATATGGGATATAAGTTGTGGAGTGTGAGGCTGAACAGAGAAGCCCCCACAACTGTCACAGCTTCAGGAGATTTGTGCCTAAGTGAGCTAGTTACCTGATTATCCAAGTCCTCAAGTGTGAGTCAAATACATATCAATTGGAACTTCTCTCACAGCTGACTTTTCAAGTACTGTACCAGACACAACTCCTCTAAGAACACTTAACAGGTTTATTTCACCTAGTGTTGGAGGGAAAACAAAGGTGTCCAACACCAAAAAAAAAGAATCCAGTGTGAATTAAGAGAGCATCAAGAACTGGCTCTGCAAATGCCACTGTAGCCTCCTGAGGAATGCTGCAGCCACAAAGCACGTAACATTTTCAGTATCCCAGAGGGAAATTACCTCAGATATCCTGTGTTCTCGTTTGTCTGACACATGTTTTTATTACATTTTATATCTTTAAGTATTCTGTATTCCATGAAATCACTCCAAAAAGCAATTTACCACATTATATTGCTTTCTGCTATCTTTACGTATCATCAGAATTTTGAGAACTAAAACTACTGTGGTTTGGAGAATCCATGGAAGGCATCTGGCACAATTAGCAGAGCTCAAGAAGAGACTGCATTTGTTGCCAGATGGTCTTCTGTATTTTGCACGAAACAGTCCTTGGATAAGAGACAGGAACGGGACTGGGATGGGGGGAAAGAACTAAAGCAAGTTTGAATCCTCACAAGCAGACAACGGAACTGAATCAGTTTCCACACATCCTGGCCAACGAACCAGAAATGGCCCAAACATCATCCCTAAAGACAGCAGTCCTGAGTGAAGGTCCCAGGTGGGTGGAGAAAAACCTCCTTGAAGCCCAGACTGAATTACATGATAGTCCAACTTCAGCATTCACTCTGTCTTTGTCTTTTCCTTGTGCTGTTTTGGATGCCAGTTTAGACACCTGCTATCGGGTTGGCTCCCATCTATAATTTGCAGCTGAGGTTTGAATCCCAGTCTTGACCATTACCCTTGGTTCCTAGTGAATACTGGGGAGAAGACCAAATTCAGAAAGGCAGCAAAATTTTTCCCTAATAGTAAAAACAGAAAAAGATCCTATGGAATAACAACCTTCCCTACGCTGTGTATGAATCAGCTGGGACAAAGAGAAGCAGCTCAGGACACAGGCTGCTCTTCTGAGGAAGGAACAGAATGTAGGGAAATAGACCACAGTTTATGCCTTAAGGAGCACCACTAAAGCAAGTAAATCACAGAACATCTTGTCTTATTGAGGCACAAAATACTTCCTCTCCAGGGGTCCCACTGTACAATCATTTTCTGAAGTGCAGAATTTTGCTGACTTTACATTCCACTAAATGATCTGGAGTAGCTTACAAATGCTGCCATATTTATGCAGAGGGAGTAACTTCAAGCTGCCAGCCCTCCACAGCCCATGAAAACACTCCTTCCCCCCAACCTCACAGCTCCTACTCAGTGTTTTCTGAACTTAGAGGCACTGACAATATATTTTAACCTGTTCTTTAACAAGTGATATTTTAACTTGCTGCCACTGTCAAAACTGCAATTCTCTGTGCTTTCAAAACAAGTTAAAGAATCTTCTTGGAATTTAACTGTATCTTTGATACATATGAAGACAGATTTTGAAAGAAAATAAACCAAGGTGTTGGAATATGTAAACCATACTCTGGCCAAGGATGGGTTAATGAAGCACTCCCTCCACGAGTAACAGGAGTCAGGCTCATAGGGAAGGATTTCTTGGGGACTGACCAGAAAGAGAGCCTGTAATCTGCAAAAGATGGGATCTGAGGCTGAGATAGAAACTGCCCGAGTCTTCTGCCTGTCAGAGCTTCACTAAGAGAAGCTCAACTTGCATCAAACATCCTGGAGCAGAGCATTGCCTACATGACAAAGGGAAGAACAGCCAAAGAAAATGGATCATAACCATCAGCTATGCAACCTTTGGCTATGAGACTGTGCTGCTCTCATTACAATCACTTCTTAAATTACAGTGGTCAAAGGCACATGAAGTGGGGACATTTCTTTGCCATTTAGTCAACACAATCAGCTGCCTTGACTTAAATGACAGAGTGGTACTGGAATGGCAAAGCAGTGGAAGAAAAGTTTGGTTGGAGGAATCTGGTAGGGTTTAACTCTGTAAAGGAAAAGATTCTCAGCAGCATCTTTTCAGAAGGGTCTAAAACCAGATGAAAGAATGAAATGGAGAAAGGCTATAAAAGGCTCATTATTACAGTAACCTTTCTAATAGAAAAGCTGATTGTGATCAGTGTTCAGCACATCACTAGCTCAGACAAAAATAATCCATGCTGAAACTTACCAGAACAAAAGCACAAGGATAAACATTTCACATAGACATTTCTCACCTCACAATTAAAACACTAGTGCTATAAAAATGTTAAGATGACCAACTATATATGGAGGCAAATCCTAAACACCATTGTCTGTCAAATCAGATGGGTGAGTTGACACTGGTTTTGAGTAATCATGAAAGCTCATTGGCAGATGTCTTTAAAAAAAACAAGAAGAACAAACAAACAAACAGCTGTTTCTTAATTCTATCAAGTAAAATACATCTATCAGACTCACAATCGAAAAGAATAGCAGACTAGGAAGATCTTTTGCTTTCAAATCAACTCCAAAAACTGTCAGAAGAGACATGTGGTGCACCTTCCCATTATAAAATTCTACAAATGTACCACCTTTCTGCTCAGGGAATACCAAGACTGTGAGAAGACTATCGATAGGGAAGAAGAGATACCTATCTGCAGTTTCTCCTACAAGAAAGTAGTATTTTTCCTCTTAAAAGTTCTATTATCATTTTTAGAGTCTTTAGCAGTAAGTTAAGAGCAATCAAAGAGCCAGAGTGCCCTCTGGTGGGCCTGCAGCTCCAGTAGCTCTTCACTGGAGAAAATTCTTATTTCTAACAGAAAAAAAAAAGGCTGGGTGGGTTCTGTTTTGTTGTTTTTCTTTCCTGACTAGTCCACATTGAAATCTTATAGCTACTAATATAACATTCCTAATTTTTCTCCCAACAAAGATATTTCAGAGCTAGACAATTAAGTATGCAGTTCCAGACTGCCAAAAGTCACCCATGTAAAATGAAGTCCAGAAAATAAAGTCCAGGCTTTCTCTCCACCAATTCCAGACATCACAAGAAAAAAAAACCAAAGCAAAAAAACCCCACAGCACTGAAATGTAAAGCCTAGATAAACTTCTCAGTGGCTGGCACAACACAGAAGGAAGAAGAGGGAATTAACCCTCTACATTGAACAAAAGTAACCACATGGGTAAGGAAAGGGAGAGAGAGACTTCCAGAGTTAATTCTGCTGTAGCCAAGACAAGGGGCTAATTCCTTCCAGGAGCCTCTACTCCCAGAGTTTAACCAAAATACTTTTCTGCCAGGGGACATTTGTCAGAGTGTGTTGGGCTCAGTCACTGTTACTGGTTTTGGGCTCAAGTTGTCTGTGCTAACTTCCAAGGGATTTGCACCCTGTGTTGCAAGGAGAAGGGAAGGCTGGAGTCCTTCAATTTGTCCATCCCCCATCTGTTTCTTGGTTCCTCACGGGCTGACTCCAGTTTTCACTCTGGAATAGCAGTAAAAGAACAATTCAAAACTAAAAATGAGAGATTATTTCCCAGTTGAGATGAAGAACATCCTGCAAGCAATCAAAAGCAGATGGGTATTTTAGTGCCTTGCTCTACGTTGCCAGTCATGGCTGGACCAACATCTGCTTTGGAAGTGATGCCACTGTGGGCTCTGATAAGGGATCTGAGCTGCAGACACACACTGCTGCTACATCATCACTGGCACACTGATGGCATAAGGAAGAAATCTAAACTTGCAGAACTGATTCAAGGATAAACAGATCAAGGCAATTAACTCACTGTCTGCTCCCAAGTGCACCAGAAATACTGAGAACACTTCCATTCTGTTTCCTAAGGATCTCGAGCTTTTTTATACTAAAGCTCCAATAAAATTCAATTTAACCTTTCCTCATATGTCCAAAAGTAACAAAACTAACACTGGCACTCATGTTACAATGAGAATAAGAAACCAATTTTCAAACAAAGCAAAATTAGAGTTAAGCATACACATTTTCTAAATATCAGATAGTGCAGTTCCAACGGAGCTTTACCCTTGAACTATAAACCAATGATTTAATACACTACCTACTGCCAAAGTTTCCCAAAGAGAGTCAAAATACCCACTCTGGGCAATTTGTGTGCAAATGGAAGGGCTTATTAAGGACCCCTTAATTGAGAACACATAAACAAGGGGCTTAGCCACATCGAACCAATTTCTTGAGGCAAACTTCATGGTCTGATTTCCCAGAAATGCACTGGAAAAATCAGCAAAAGGGAATGTCTTTCACTGCTTTGTTTTAAGCCACAGAAAACAATGCTGGGCCACACCCCCCAAAGGGGCAGCTGGATCGCCTCTGGCATTAACATAACACTAACAATTAACGAGGTTCTACAAAAAAAAACAAAATATTAACATAAAATAAGGTAACAATCTCTGCTTAGCAGATATTCCAGACTGTAATATGTGGCGAAGGGCATCAATTTACTGCCCTGAAAGACTTGTGGTATTTTTTGTTGTTGTTTATCAGCATCATAATTTCCTATTCCTCAGATGAAAATCATCATTATAATGATAATTAAATAGCACTACTGCCAATATACCCAGCTACATGTGCCCATGTCAGCTGAAGCAAAAACATATATTACTAAAGCAAATGGAAAAAACCCAACCAATCAAAAAAAAACCAAAACAAACCAAAAAAACCAAACAAACAGAAAACCAAAAAGCAAACAAAACACAAACAAAACACACCTACTCAAAAGTGTGGTTCTTCAGTTATTTTGTACAATAACTACATATGAATTTTCTTCTTTAGTATGATCTGCTTTCTGCTCCTGAAGATGGATCTATTCCCATTAGCAAAAACAACACCTTGCCTGTTGGGTTTTTCTTGCTTTTACTAGAATAGATGCTGCAATGTTGACATTGCATGTGGTGAGGTGTAGACAGACTATGTTACTGCTTGATAATTTTGAATATTTTTCTGGATTGTAGACATTCTGGTCAAAGTAGTAGTAGATGCTGTATTCCATCATTCCCAAGGAAAGAGTTTTTTGATGGGAGCACAAAGAAGTTTAGCACAGTGCTTCTAATTAAGAAGCTTTGGAAAGGATCAAGGCAGTTCACAACATTTTCCTTCAAAGAGCAAAGAACTTTCACTTACATGCCATGAGAGAATAATACTCCACATGATTGTCTTGATCATAAGAAAAAGACACCCATAGCTGGATTAAAAGCAAAACAAAAATGAATAAACCCAAAATACAAACCAACAAAACCAAAACACAGGATTTAAAGGAATCATCCTATTCTCTTCTTAGTTTTATTTGCTAGCTAGAAAGAGAAATGCTCTTCAAATCTGATGAAGCATTAGAAGTGATAGCAAGAGGCTGTCACAGTGGCTGTTCTTATACATATATATGTCTAAAACATGTTTATCTGTGTCATGGAAGTCCTTGAGGCCACGTAAAGCTTTCACACTGAAAAATGTGCAGCACATATGCAGAGAAATGTTGGAGAACAAAAGTAAAAATGTCCACCCTTGGGAAAGTTTTAAATCATGACAAAAAAACTATTAGCAGAATAGAAAAACACTCATTTGTTATTCCTTGTAATTTTTAATGCTGAAAACTTACTTTTCAGTAGTCCCACTGAAATCCTTACTGCTTGTGCATGGACTGAATTGAAAATTTTCATTATTATAACTTGAAAATTATATTCAGGTTCATTTTCTTATCAGTAAAAAACAGGGGACATCGACAAGATTAATTCAGTTAGGAGACCTACTAGGACAACTGGGGTTTTAAATCTAGTTTAGCAGGCAATAAAAATATAATTCCCTGGGCAAATACAGATGTAATTTTGCAGTTAGCTGCTTGTTCTCTGGCTACATCACTCCTTTGTTCCTAAAGGTGAACATCCTTAAAATTTCAGTCCACATCAAGTGCTTGAAGGCAACTGAGTAAGATATTCTCTAGGACAGAGAAGTTAGAAACATACCTGGTCTAGGAGGTACTGCTCAATCTACTGATAAATTCAAAACATCCATCTAAATCAAACAAATAACATCAGCTAAAAACAGCTTCATTGCTTGCCTTTGTTTTTAGTTCATCAGTTAAATCTCATCCTCTGCTGAGAGATGTTTTCACCTCTTTGAATTATAAAATGCTCTTAAGTGGGTTAGTCTTGAACACATCTACTAACCATGGAATTCAAGAGGAGTAGCTCTATTGAGTACAAGAATGTTGGTTATGATATTATTAGTATGGTCTCTGAAATATTTTAAAGATACATCTATAAAGTAGCACTGGCTGAAAGCCACTGACTTCAATGTAATTTTTAATTTATTCTACACTTGATTTTTTTTTTTACTTGCTGCTTACAATAAGCAGCAAAAAGGGGAGAATTACCATGGAATATATGTAACCATGCTAACAGAGAAAGGAATATTTACTTAAACATTGTAGTCTTCTTATACCATGTCTAATCTGTAAATTTAAAATACATTTGTAATCTGAAAACACAAAAAAGGTAATTTTTTTTAGCTATTTTCTGCCATCCTGCAGTTACTTTTATGCCAATTTCCAAGTCCATTTAAACTTTAAAAGTTTATCACCAAAAGGTGGAGCCATCAATTCTCAAGTCATTGTCTTTCTGATCTAAAATAACCAAAATATTTCGTAAACAAAACTGAAAATATTTCACATCTTAGGCCATGTGAAAACAAGAAAAGCTACAGAGTTAAAAAGATTATTACAGCAAAATAGGAAGATTAAATAGGGGTGTGCCAAATAGAAATAGAGTGTTTCAGTATCATAATGATAACTACTTTGAAAATAGTCTATATTTTCAATCTAAGATGCACTAAAATATTTTCTTTTTAACTGATTTTCTGGTGCAAAGTTTTCTACAGCCAGTAAGAGGAACTTCTAAAAATGGCTGCAGTAGCATCAAGCTTAGTTGCAGAAAAAGTAAACAAGACAGATGTGTTTCAGAAGTTTAGACATAGGGAACACAAGTAAAGAAATGCATTTGGTTGGGGTTTTTTTCCTCAACTACAGCACTACAAGTTCTAAAGTTTGGACAAATTATTACATCTAAATGCAACTTCCATTAACTTTTAAAAATACCCATTCCTCAAGAGTTCCAGAAAAAAACATTCTCAAGGAACCTCAAATTCATCATGCCATTATTTTCAGTCTACTTAATAACAAACTTTCTGCTACAGCATCAAATGAAGATTTTCATACTGGACTACATTAACCCTGAAAGATATTTCACATAAAAATAAGCAGAAATTTACTTGCTGAGGTTTTGGCTTTACTTCTGTTTATAAACCGAGTAAAATAACAACCCATTAGGCAACATTTGAGGAGGAAAATATAAATAATTACTTGTTACAGTATTGCATAGTTCAAAACACTCTCTCGCCCTTACAGTGCCCAGAAATGCAAAATATTTATGTTTCTTCCTTAGTTTAACCCAACTGGCAGATCTGTAGACACTCTGGTTCACAGCAGCAAAGCACAAGGAGAAAAGGCTATTTCATCAAGTGTAAGATTGAAGATAATCACTGATTACTAAAAAACTCCAATATTTCTATTTCCTATTCCTATCATTTCCATCATGAGGTCACAGGACCTTTATTCTTACTTTATTCTTACTCTTCCAAACTATCCCCACTGACTTCAAAGCAAATATCTTCATGAGTGAGAAATGAAGGACTGGGCCACACAAAAATTTTGCTTTTTCACCCTTAAAACCTGTTTAAGCAACTTTTCATATATGTGGGTAGAATAAGGGGAATCCCATTATATACAAACATATTTGTAGGAAAGCAAACTCTAGACTCAAATGACATTTCTTTGCCCTTTTGGTTTCAGATGCATTTGCTCTATGTCTTGAATATTTCAACTATATTTCACATTTAAAAGCACCTAAAAATAAAATTTAAAAAATTTAAAAGCATCTTGGGAATGCAAGAACAACTCACTAAAAGAAATTTTAAGGATACAGGCAGAATATGATTTATCATGTGTCAAAAGAGGACGACTAGAATGATTACAATATAAATTGAACACCAGAAACACATCACCAAATCTCCTTTCCAAATAATATAGTCCACCCTTTGATGACCTTATACGTGACTTAAAGAAGGGGAATATTTAACAGTCCATACTCCATCATCCCCACTGAAAATTCAGCCATTGCTGAAAATGGCATCTGTGAGAATTTTAGTGTCTTGTGAGAAAAATCCAAACCTAGCATAAGCATTTTTGCACTCAGAGGAAGAGGTTTTCTGAATCTGCTGCTGCTGAGGTCTATTGTTATTAACTGATGCCAAAAAAACCCAAAAATTTAATAAATAGCTGAGACAACAAAGCTAAATTTGAGTGAGGAAATGAATTTGCAAAACTTTTTACTGCCATATAATTCTGAACATAATGTAATTTATTTATACTTTACTATCCAAATGTATTTAACTTGCTATTTTATCTGCCTCAATGATGTGTTATGTATACCTGAAGAGAAACAGTTAAAAATGTTTAAAGGCATCTTTGAAATGAATTGGTCGTGCTTTATAAGCCCTATTTCAATGTTCAAGATACAATGTTGATTAAATTTTAGGAGTACAATGAATGCACAATAAAATCCATTGCATGGTATGAGGAAAAAGGAATGAATTTGTGAAGGTCAGATACACAAAAGTTTGTGAGGAGATTAAAGTCATGCTGAAGATAATTCTCTTGATTCTTAAATAGAATCCTCTAGAGGCAGTTAACTAACAATACTTGCAACATGCTGAATGTTGCACATAGATTAATGAGGAAAATTACTATTTAATATAAGAGCATTGAAATCAAAGAGAAATCCAACTATTCCCAAGAGGGTTATGTTTGAAATTCAAGACACTATGCTCAGTGCTCTACAGACTGACCCAGGGTATATGCTTTAATTCTCCTTAAATTCAACTGATGGAAAGAGCTACAGTACAAATTTATATTTATTCTATTAATTACACTACTCATTTGTGATTAAAATATTAATATTATACCAATGAGTACTATACCCATTTTCAGTAGGCTACCTAAAGTAAAATGACCAAACTGGAGAAGTAAGAGCTGAGCAGACCCTTAAGCACACAGCTACCCATTTCTTACTGAATTTTCCTATAGAATTCTTGTATTTCATGCAGTGACATTGGAAAACTGTGTGGCCCATGGCATTAGAACTTACTCTGAATAAGAGAGGGACACTACCTGATTTGTCAGCCTGTTGGGAAGTTTAAAGGAGCTCTTCTCCAGTTCCAAGGGACAAATTCAATTAAAAACCATCTCCATGAAGGAACTAGCAGATAGACATTATTTCCCTAAACAACCCTCAAAATTCTGCCTTTCAAGCTGGTAACTGAAAATAATCCCTGATCAAGAGCTGTCAGATCACAAGCAATGAGCAAATGCCTTCCACAGAACCAGAGTTTTATTAAAAGTGCTGTAACAACCTTGTCTAACTTTTAATCTTCTGATTTGCTTTCTGTGGATCACATCACCCAGAGCAAGCAGCAGTTTCCTGAGTGTTATGGAAGTTGCAAATAGTTGCTGGAGCAGAGTTTTGGCTTGTGCCACATGCTCTTCTGCCTGATTAGAAACAGTTTTATTGCTCCATGTTTTATTGCAGTTCTATTTCTTTCATGTGTTTTTTGAGATATTTGTTTCATAGCAGACATTTCACCGACTTCTAGTTAACCAGAAAAAAAAAATGTTACTGTCTCTGTTAACAAACAGTTTTGTTTAATCTAAATGGAGCAAGAACCTTGCAGAAGGACATCATTTCCTTAACCAATTATGAAATAAAAATTATACAGGAGTAAACAGAACTATTTCATTTCAAAGCATTCAGCATACAAAAAAAAATCAAATTACTTAACCTGCAGATTGAGACTTAAAATGCAGAAGCTACAATATTACTCTGGAGAGAAGGGAATGAGTATTACTGGCTGTGCTGTCAGTTCCAGTGTCTGTGTGTATCTTGGATGTGCCACATGGCAGAGAACTCATCCTTCTGGTTATTACCTGTGGAGGTGGGAAACCCGAACCTTCAACGGGAAATAATAATAATAATGCACAAGTGATCCCCTTGGCAGCAAGCCTGGGGCTCTAGATGATCCCTGGGTGGGTTCCTGTCCACTCCCACAGATACCATAGTGGTTTGTCAATATAGACAAGGAAGGAAGATTAAGACTATAAAATTAAAGGCAGTGTGAGAAAGGAACACAAATAAATTACATTGGGCCCATTATGTGTGATGGAGACTGTTCATCCTTGGAAAAAAGACACCTGGAACACAAGAAAAGCCTGGAAAAAAATACTTTTTTTTGCAAGAAACATTTAAATCGTATTTTTAAAAGGTGAGAAAGCTTGGATAAGCATAAAAAAAAAAAGAAAAAATGAGAATATGCTGCTTCCTATGTCAGCCTAAATAACTGATCAAAACAAATCCAGTGCTGTAACAATTCCCCAATGGAACACAGCCTGGAATTTCTTCACTTCTTTCCCTAAGCAGAACACATTGACAAGCAAAAAGCAGCAATGTACACTGACATTTACATTTCCACTTGAACATGGTGCCTATTTTTCTGCAGAAATGTAGCTTTGCTTCCTAATTCCCTGCAGAAATACTTCAAGGGATATTATGTAAAATAAACATCCTTATCTCCCAAGCAATAGCAGTTTTAGGTTTTCTGTTGGTTCTCCATCAATTTATCTATTCATTAAAAAACAAACAACAAACTAAACAACAACAAAAAAAATCACAGCTAATAATAGGGTCAGAAGACAATTTAAACTGTTACATGCAAAACTAGGACAAATAAATTGAAGTTTGTTTTAGCAACAATAAAACCAAAAATGCTAGAATTATGTTTAGGATACAGACTGCATGTATTCTTCAAAATATATGCAAACTGTTCAAACATTTAAAGCTGATTATGTAACAAATTAGCATTGAGTTCTACTAATGTCAGTAAATTATTATTTTTTTGCCTTTACAATTGAGGATCTTCGATCTAGTTTGCAGTATTCCTGATCTTGAAATGTTTAGTTCTGCAAAGTCTAGACCAGAATCACTTAGTCCACGTGTATTTCTGCCCACATTGAGCTCTAAAGTCAGGCATTAGGATCAAGATTCACCCTAACAGAAAGCAGGTGAATTTATAGGTACCAGCTGGCCCCATAAGTCTTGCTTTCCTTATTCTGTTTTTAAATTAATCTTTGACCCCTCTCAATTTCTTTCTCACACAGACACATATTCAGTCAAACAATTGAGTGTATTAGTGAAATAAACAAAAATATATTGCTTTTAATTTCAACAAAATCAGAAAGCTGACACAACATGTCTTTTTACCAGCTTTCAGGCTACATGTGCAATGATGGGCCTTCCCTCTCCCCTGGGACATTCATGGAAACTTAATTTGCCTTGTTGTTTTCATAAACCTGTATGCAGATACTTAGAGGCTGATCAAACCTAGTGCTGTGCAACAGATGTTCCAAAGAACTAAAGCCAAAACACTCTATCTCCTGCATTCCTAATGAGCAAACTGATCCTTTTTTATTAAGCTACAGTGTATTGCTAAATGGAGATAGCTCTGATAAGGGTGAGGACACAGAGCTGGGTGTAGCAGTGGGGGACTGTGCAGAGGTACCTCGTTAATGTCAGGCAGGGAAAGATGGTTCCTTGAAGGCTAAAGATTTATATACCCAAATGCTTCACATACTCTGTGCTGAAACAAGCTAGATGCCTTGGCCCCAGACCAACAGAAAGCCAAAGTTCACAGCTAGGCTCTACAACCTAACTAGCAATCAACTATCTTAAAATGGAAAGCAGAACTTTTGTTTTAGGAGTATCATGGGACAAACTCACATTTACTTTCAAGTTTCTCCATAGCTTGAGTCAGAGTATTTCTTTTTTTTTTTTTCCCCTCCAGTTTCTCACAGAAAAAGGTAAAAATAAAACATCAGAACAGGTTGTGCTTTGAAGCTCAGGTATTATGGTTGTTCCTCCCACTTAGACCAGAATTTGCTGGTCCTGCTCCTAAATTTTTCCATATGATTAAAGTAGTATGAGTCCTATATAGAATGAATAGAATTGATAGAGTTTAAGAGGAATTACTTCATAGTCCACACAAGAGCTCATTTTCTAAGTGTACAATAGTTCTACAGAGCTTTCATTTTAATAATTCTGACATTTTCACATTAGATACTCTGTAGCCTATTTTCATTTTTAAATAACAAAAATCAGTGCAGATAATTCATTTGGATTTCTGGCAGAAATCCACATATTCTCCACTAAGGTGAGTGGGATAGCATGAAGTGAAAGAGAGAAAGTTTGTGTACCACTTCATATGGTATTGAGAGCTAAGGAGCCTGTAAATAGGTGGTATTAATCTGCAGTGGCTGCCAAACACGTTATTACTTGTCTACCATCAAGGAAGGAATTGAGGAGTCTTAAAAACTTCTGTGCAACTCTTCTCTTTCCTATCACAGGATATGATTTTTGACAATCTAACTGTTAGTATAACTGAATTATTATGGCTTATATTTCAATGAAAGCATCTGTAAGTACTCCTGTAAATATTAGGAATTTCACTGCACATATGTTGTACAGTCTGACCTCCTCAAGAAGGAAAAAAAAGGAGATTAGATTCCAAATATAGAAGGTGTTTATCTTATAAATCCCTAATAGGAAAGGCTGCAGTTGTCAAAAATACTCTTTTTTTTCCACTTGAGTGCATATGCATCCATTCTGGTTATTTCCAGACACACAGCAATGTGAATCCCATGTCCAGCTTCAGGAATGGACTGCAAGACTGAAACAGAATTGGTGATATAGAAAGACTCTTCCTCACTTAAAGTCCAGCCATTTTTCTGAAATATTTCTATATATGTTACAGAAATCTGGCTCGTGCAAAGTCAGCCAATTTAGGAAAGATTCCAGGCATTAATATAATTGATAATTCACACTTGGAGAAAATAATTGCTATGACAGCATTCCCAATCTGTTGGCTTTGGGATTTTAGAGCTATGGCAGGTTCAAAGGAGTCTGGAATAGATGAAGGATGGATATGATTCTCCAGGTCCACTTAAATCCTCAAAGCAAATGCTCTGTAAGGATTATAAATTGGCATATGGATCCTTGAAAATTACTGCTGTGCATGGATCTGGTTTGGAGTTACAGTATATTGTGTTGCTTTGAAAGGCCAAGACTGCAGATACTTTTTTTTTCCTATCTGGTAGAAGCTCATGGTTCTAGTCTGTGCTCCAATAAAACTAACTTTTTTTTATATCTGAGGGGAGAGCTTCCTTACAGAAAAAAATGGATCACAGAGCCACTTTTAAATTCTGATGCACTGGAGTCCTGCCCTAACCTTTCCTCCTCAGTTTTGCTGTGGTTTTGTGAGCTGCTAAAACAGAAAACAGAATCTTTGTATAAGAGTGCAGGCTCTAACACAACCTGAAAAACTAAACCTCAATTTTCTGTGGACACCAAGATCAGCAATGTTGCAAGAATATTGTCATCAGCAGATCTGCTTTGTCTGGGTCAGGAAACAGGCAGCTTTCAAGTGAGAAGAAAGTGGAAGCAGCTTAGTTAGAGGAAGAAGAATAACACAAGAGAGTAAGAGAAGGATAGGAAACAATGAGGAAAAGCAATGAATAGAAAAGAAAGCAAAAAGGCCAAAAGAATTCATTTGGTATGCCATAAAAGAAAGAAAAGAACAGAAGGAAATTCATTAAGCTGTTAACACCCTTCAGAACAAAGAGAGGAGCAACCAGCCTACTGAAGAATAGTGCAGATGTTCCCTGCTGGTACTGACATCTAGTCATGGATCTGAAAAACATGGCTATGTTGAGACATTCCATGATCTGGATCCATAAATGACATGGAAATTAGTCTGGCTAATACAGAGTGAGGTTTTCACAAATTTTTACTTTAAAAGTTTCATTCTAATATGAAATTACCAAATCCAAGGCTACTTTCTTCAAGGAAATTTAAATATATATTTTACTGCATCATTCAAGTTATTAGTGAAACTACAAATGATGAACACAGGAGAGCCCCCTGAGGGGCTCTACTTGGCATATTTTTCCATTTTCTTGGGAACCTGTGATACATGGATTATGACTCCCCAGCAAATTCTGCATTCACATGGTAGTAATCTCATCAAAACCAACTTGTACTGATTTACTTTGCCAAATGTCATCTGAGACTGCATCAAAAGCTTTATTAAGGTGCATGTGCTATGTGCTGCTTCTAATCTACACAAGGAATCCTGCCAGAGATGAAAGTTCGGTTGTTTAATATGATTTATCTTGAAAATTCCATGTTTGTTCTTTCTAGTCAATTACCTGGTAACAGCAAATGGATTAGTAGATTCTGTGTTCTTTTTTTCCTGCATGTTCTAATGTGGGATAACGTGTATAATTTGCTTTTAATAATTTCATTGTGAAGACAGGCATGCTTACCTGTCATGAATCTCATCTCTTCTTTACGAGTCCTCAAATACAGCTGCCAAAACTTTAATATTCCATTGATATTATATTACTAAACCAATTTTGTATTCCAAAAGAAACTCTGAAGAGCTAAGGAACAGCTCTATGACTAATGAAAGACATGAGCTGTCATTTTTTAGCAGAAAAAATATTGACAATGACTGACAATGCATATTACAACTCAATAAGCCCCTTTAAAATGTTCACATACATCTTGAAGGATCCATCAGCACAGGGTACTTTTATGATGAGGATATATAGGTCACTCACTTTTAATCTGTAGTATTGTACACTGAGTATCATACATTTAACAGTTCTGTCTGGTAATGTTTGCCTTAGAGTATGTATTATAGCTTGTAGATCAAACTCTCCCACTGCAATCATCTTAATTTCAATTAAATGAACAATTGCAACGACCATGACCACAAAAGTACTGCCAGTATTCTACAAAAAATTATCTGCCACAGCCTTTTGTGGGAACACAACAAACGAGCTTAGCTATCTTCTCAGTTCAGTAACTTGGTTCAAAGTCAAGAAATTAGTTTTTAATTAGAAAATCCTGTGCATTTTATAATCTGTTTTTTGAATAAAGGATGGGGAAATGGACACTCAAGTCAAGTGCTACAGAAAAACTTAGCCAGTTTCAAAATCAGAGTGTGGAAAGCCTGGCAGAACTGGGCTTGCTTTGAAGTTTCATAACTAGTGAATAACCATTCCACCAAAAAGCACTAGCCAAAATTGAAGCAAAAAGCTTCAGAGCAGCAATTTCAAATTCAACTGAGGAGCACATTTCTCCTACTATAGGGCCTGAGTCCACCATGAGAAGGCATCATGGATATGTCACTGTCTTTTTTTTATGTGGCACTATCATAGGCATGATATAATTGTAGAGACCTGCTAAGAGATGCCCTGGGGAACTATGTGAAAGAAGGAAAGATGCCAAAGCAAACATTAGCACTTGAAAAAAAAAAAACACAACCCTTTGGGAGATGGCTTTTTGCTTAGATAAAAAGGTGTGAAAAAAAATCTGTATAACAGATATGATATGGTAATGATATGGGACCAAAAAAACCCTTTAGTGTAACACTTGAAACTGAGATACCAAAAAAGTGTTTTACATGAGTGTGAGAGTCTGACAGTGATTGAGGTGAGCAAAACTAAGACATGAGTGATTTTAAGCACTTATTTTCTTTCCTTTTTTTAAAGCTGAAGTAAATCAAGAACAAGCTGCATTTCATGTGTTGACCAGATTTTTACCCTAACTAGGATCATCAAAGAGAGCATCAAATACCATTTACCACTCAGCACAAAGTTCATGGATTTCCCTGGCACACGAAGAACCTCTATCACAAACCACTGGAGAACATCTTGAATTGTTATTATATTCCAATTAGAATGATTGCCAAGATTACAGTGGAGCTTCCATAGTTAAATACAGGCTTGAAAGAATGGTTAATTGTACAGACTGTATTAATTAATGATATCTTCTCTAAGCTGTCATGTTTGTTGTTAGCATTAAATATTAGAAACTAGACATACAAAATATGGATTGCATTTACACAGCAGCAATACATTTTAAAGATCTAGACCTTACTGATGACAGCTTTAAGCAACAGCTCAACAGAAGGGCAAAGACAAAAGCAATCTAATATTACCAAACAAGTCTTTTTCTGTTATAAAAACCAAATCAATGAAAACTGCCACTTAAACTTCATCTGAAAGCTGAAGTACAGGAGGAAGTCAATTCCCAAACACTGGCAATAATGAAAAATTGTGCAGGATTCTCAGAAGGAAATCAGTAATAAATGGACAAGGTGACAGGTGCATTTACCAATTCAAGCAACATTTCATCACTAAAAATCTATCAGACCAATATCTGAACTTTTAACACACCAGAGGTACAGACCCAAGCATCTTCTCTTCAAACTCGTGAATAATGAAAAGAAAATGTTCAGGTCATGCTAAAAGATGGTCAGACTTATTAAAATGAGCTTTTCAGAAAACTCCCTGGAAGCAATATTGTATGGGAACTAGGCCTTTAAGACATAATGAAGACTTTTTATGCCCCAAAAAACCTCTGATATTACAGAAATCAGTCTTTTAATAATCTAAAATAATATATAAAACACATATATTTGAAAAATATTTGCTTGAATTACATCCTATTTATAGTTCTTGCACCAGAATCACTTGATGAAAATTCAGCATAAGTGCAGAAGTACATCGTATATCATAAATTATAAGAGAACAGGAGTCCATCTGGCAACCATGTAACAGATATTAAAAGACTATTTATAAATTGAACTTTAAAGTGTTTCTCAGATTTGATCCTTAAAAATGTTTCAATTGGGCCAAGTCAGCTTTATAGCATGTATGAAAATACATAGCACTGCTTGGTTATTGCCCAGACATGCTGCCAGAGCTGGGTATGCTGGATTTGGGATTAAATTTTCAAGTCATTTTAGGAAGCCCAGCTAACAACAAAAAAAGCCCTTCATTTAACAATCCTTTTCTACAGACTTACAAACCAGCATCCAGGGCTTTGGTCTCGTTGGGTCTGACACATGACAAGTGGAAAAGATGGAAGAGGTGCCCTTCAGCAACAGCAGCAGCTGCAAAGCAGATGGGATACCTCAAAGCACCTAAATAACTCTAGATACCTACACTTGAAGGATCTGACTCATACTAATTGTTTTATTACAGCCTGTTTTATTATGTACCCAAAAAAAAAGGAATTTCTATTTCATTAGAATATCTGCACTAGAATGAAGTACAAATTATAAGCATAATTTTGTAATTTAGGAATTTAGCACACGTACATATATCAAAACAGAGAGGGAAATACTTTAATTTTCGTGTTGCTACTGTTAATCACTCTATCTGATTAGTATTAGTGAATCTGTATTCATGGGACATCCCACTGTTCAGATAAAAATATTGAATTTGGAGGAATATGTTTTCAAATAATTTTATCCAGATGTTGGTTAGAAGCTTCCAAGATTTTAAAAAAAAAGTTTACAAATGGCAGATCTTATGCCCCTTACTTATTGTCACAGCTGGGAAGCAGGATGCTCTCCCCCACATATGCAGTGTAGAACCATTTGCTTTGACACAGGGAGATATGGAAGGAACAAGTCACAGAATCACAGATATTAGGGGTTGGAAGGGACCTAGAAGATCATCTAGTCCAACCCCCCTGTCTGAGCAGGATCACCTAGACCAAGTCACCTAGGAACAGATCCAGGTGGGTCTTAAGTCCTGTTCTATGAGTACACCAAGATGGGATTTAAAATACAATTCATCTTGTAGCCAAGATGGTATTAGGCAAAGAATGAGCACGGACAGAGAAAGACAACTATGACAGCAAAAGATGAGGGCAAACCATTGACAATAAAGAAATAATTTAAAGCATTTCCTCCAAGGCTGACCTTCAAGGAAAATAGCATTCATGAATGGAAAAACATACACAGTCCCAGACAGTGGCCAACTAAAACTACTCTGTTATTGTTTTGCCTGCCCAAATCTTTGGATTTGCTATTTTAATTTAGTCATCTGACTTCCTTTTTCTTACCAGTATTTATGTAATAGAGCCATATTTTACTCCTACAACAAGTTTAGCTAACTCAGTTGCTATCATAAATTTATCATCTTCTGATACCTAAACAGACAGCTAAATCCAATTTTCAGTCCTTTAAAATATAAAATGTTAAGATAACATGGCCAAAGTGCACCCTGTCACCGTGGTGGGTGAACAAATCAGTATTAGCAAGTTCAGTACAGTTTAATTCAAAACCAGAGTTGTTCTGTACAATAGTCTTCCTCATGAGACACTAAAATAATAATGGAATAATATCAGGAGAAAGCACCCATCAAAAATGAGCAGTAACTGGGATGTTTATGTAAGAAGCTTGCAGATACAGTTGGGTGATGCTTCATACTGCATCCCAGCCTACCTTCAGTGCAGTACTGGAGTCCAACCTGCTCTTATATAAGACAGTAGCAGATAAAAATCACAAATAAGCACTGCTGAGAAATACCTCAGTCCACTTCTTTAGTTTTGCAATCTTAAATATGATGATTTAGGGGGGAAAAAAAAAGGATTTAATTTATCAACTTAAAATCTTCAGTAGAAATCATGCTGCAAAGTAAAACCCCAAAATCTACATTAGAGAGAAAAATTCACTACACTCTTGACTTTCTCCAAAATGAGTCTTTTGCATGTCTTGGCATATACCAGGCAAGATTAAGTCATAAAATGCATAGAAACAGAATGAGCAGTAATTATTATACAGAGATTGTGTCATTGGCTCCTACAATGCAAGTTTACTTTTAATTTAAATTTAAATTTAATTTTAATTTAAATTTTAATTTTAATTTAATGTTTAATGTCTTGTCCAGTTGAAGACACTGTGTTCTTTCTACCTTTATAAGCACCTGTCCACACTGCTTTGGCACTTGTGAAATGACAGCCCTGGGGCAAATGGGGACTTCTCATTAAAATATACCATGACTTCTATAGTGTTAAATGAACCTCTCCAAAACCTGACATTTGTGCTTCCCACAGCTTTCTGGATATGTGTCTGTGGGAACAGTACAGACTAACTGTAAACACAGGTCTCATATAAGCTGATACCAGCACTCCAGTATCCTCTGGGTTCTGTGAAGAACTAGATAAAGGATCAATTAAAGCTTTTTACAGGAGACCAGTCAAAAATTTACAATGCTGCACGAGAGCAGACACACAGAGACACTCATAGTCATTACAAAAAAAATCCTCAGAAATGTTTGTGCTCCAAGATAATCTTTCTTACCAGCATAATGACAAAAGAGCATTGTCCCCCTCTCAGACACATGCAGTCCCAGTAAAGTCACTGGTGTTAAAAAAGGACAGCATTTGACCTACTCTGTTGAAAGAAAATAAGAACAAATGGGCTAGACTAAAGTGCTAATGGGAAAGAGAAGATATTGGAGCCCTGGAAGCAGCAGAGAGGGAGGCAGTGACTGAGGTGAACCAGATGTGCTGATACACTGGAAGAGCTGCAAACTGGCTTAGAAACAACAGGTGCCCTTTGTCACATGGAGAGACTCTCCAGATACACAGCTAAAGGTGAGTTTTAAGATGTATTACTGATATATGATACAAATGTGTATGTAAGAAGGCAAATTTTAATGAAGACTTGTTAAATATAATAAAATACAGAGGTAGTCCTCTGTAGCTTCCATCAGATTGCTGATTAAATTGGTGCTTTTCACTTGTTTGTCCAGAATCCCTTATAGAATTGAATATGCCAGCTTGTCTCTTCCTTATCTGCTTGGGGCAGACAGCTGTTTTTTAGAACAAATATTAAAATAGATGTAAAATTTAGCTGAAAGTTGAAAACAAGGCAGTGAAGGCTGTTCCAGCTCACTGTGCTATTTTCACAACTATTAAGTCACTTGATTTTGTAAAATTAAAGCTCTGTTTATCAGAGAATTCCTCTTGTTTTTGCTTGCTATCCAGAAGATCTAATCAAAGCAAAGGTTAAGTCATATTTTAGCACAACATATAATCAATCTGATGTCTCTGGACTATGAAGGGAGGTGTGGAACCAGTCCACTTTATTTGCAAGAAAGAGAAGTTTGAAAGAGTGTTTGACAGAGCAAAGCTGTGGCTTTAGTGATGATATCCTTTGTATACATACCTATCTAGTGAAGTGTGTTTGAAAAGGGGAACAGAGTGTTAGATTATTTTTCCTGCCCTGCATTCAAGCTCTTGTATACTCAGCATTCTGAAGTTTTATTTTCTTTGAAAAATAAACATCTATAAATAATATATTAATACATATATAGTACCTAGAGCTATTTTTCTGTTGAGATTTGGTGCAGCACTGATTGTAGAGAAACTTGGTAATCACATTAAAATTAGTAACATATGGCTCTCTCTGTTAATAATTATTCACAGCTCAATGACTCTTCCTGGGAAGATTTGTTTAGATAAAGAAGTTCTGGTCATCCCAGATTTGTCTTTTGGATATTTTTGCCAGAACACCTTAAGTTTTTAGGGGTAGGTGAACAAAATCAGTAAGGCCATGGGGGTCCCTGAAACATAAAGGACCAGACCAGTGTATTTTGAGTCTCTCTCCCTCTTGTATCCCGAGGGATTTAACTTCCTAAGGCAATACTCTGCTATTTCTAAAGATATTCTAGGTTTCTCTCCCCTCCAAGATACCAAGTATCTTTTAAATAATCATTGCAACAGGAACTGGGTTTGCTCAAAGAGATCTAGTCACCAAGCCAGGGAAATATTCTCTCAGTCATTCTGACTCAGTGCATATTTGAGTATCTTCTAGAAAATGACACAGCTTCTACAGCAGTGCCTCTACAGAGGTACCCAACTGCCATGCTCCAGTGTAGTGGGGAATGATCTTGGACACAGAGGAATTGGGTTTCAAATGCAGGTAGGGATAGAAATATGTTCCATTTCTAGCTGTATACTCCATTTTCTTCATTTTAATGCTCCCTAACCACAGGGATACTCCCAAACACAACAGAATCACAGAATCACAGAAATTAGGGGCTGGAAGGGACCTAGAAGATCATCTAGTCCAACCCCCCTGCCTGAG